>JANAVB010016599.1:14391145-14603645 GCA_029216955.1 Iris pallida | reverse complement strand
TGGGAGAGGATGACAATAAAAGCTTGGAAGAGTATTAATGGTGGAGCTCTTGGTTGTTGGAAAATTTATGGCAAGTTGGTTGAGTCCTCAAGAGAGAGGGCTTTCTTTTATAGAGAAACCAAGAGTGGGTGGCATTTAATGCTCTGGATACAGACAGACCGGCATGCCGTCGGTATGCAGCGGCATACCGTCGGTATACCGGTCAAATAGTAACGGTCATATTAATGACCGTTTGAGAGCATTAAATGTTGCCATTAATGCTAGTCAGGGCAATTCAAAAACCAAATATTTGAAACTCGGTATATACCGCCGGTATGCCGGAGCATGCCGCCGGTATGCCGACAATTTGTCACAGCAAGTTTTGGGTTGCTAAAACGGTATACCGTCGGTATGCCGGAGCATGATCGGTATGCCGACAATTTGTCACAGCAACTTTTGGGTCGCTAAAAGCGGTATACCGCGGTATGCCGGAGCATGCCGTCGGTATGCCGACAATTTGTCACAGCAACTTTCTGGACACAAAAATCGGTATACCGCCGATATGCCGGCATGCCGCGGTATGCCGACAATTCGTCACAACAACTTTCTGAGCTCTAAAAACGGTATACCGCCGGTATGCCGAAGCATGCCGCCGGTATGCCGCTCTGTAGGTATTTGATTTTTGACTTGTTCTTTTTACTTGTCATCCGTCCTTAGGTGTTTACAAATATACCTAGACTTGTACAGACACAGAGACTCTAAGCAGGAAGACCGTCTTATGCAGGAACGCCGGTAACTGCTTCAGTCTTCAATGTAAAAGATGATTGCGCTTGAACGGAAGAACTCCATGTAGATCTTCTGAGAATATTTGAATCTGAAGAACAGAAGACTAAACTACGAAGATGCTGTTAATAATCAAAATAAAAGTGCCAACAAACTCCCCCATTTTGATAATTGACAAAAGAGAGAGATAGCATCTTCAGGGAGTAGCTCCCCCGTAGGTAGACAACTCCCCCTCAATACGATTTCTTCCCTTTGTCACTTAGTCAAAGATGGGAAATAATAGAAAACGTGCATAATGATAATGACAAGAGCATATAAAGAAAGCATGTATTAATATTTTGAAGTGAAAAGTGAATACATGCCCGACACATATAGCATAAGGTAAATAGAAAGACTCTCCTCAACGAGAGCGGACACTAGAGATAACCACAAATAAAGTCCCAAGGACTGCAAATAACTGGTACCAACCACACACGGTCCCCGAAGGACCACAAAAGACAACATAAAAACAAACACATAAAACTAAAACACGCATAAAACGAGACCATCATCCAAAAGGAAATCCATCCCTACTCGTCAGCCGGATCGTCCCCATCACCCTGAGCCTGCTGAAGGCGCCAAAAGGATCAATGCCGTCAGGGTACATAAACCCATAGGCATTGGGATCAGAGAAGCGCGGGGCCTGGTACATAGGATCCTGAAGATTAAGATCCAGAAAAGCATCCGGTCCTGAAGAGTGCGCTGAATAAAGTACCCCTTCGTGAAACGGGACTGGATCAGGGCGCCAAGGCCACGAGTGTGTGCCCGCATCTGCTCCTCCGCCTGGGCCATACGCATATCAAAGTGCTGCTGAGTCAGCGGCATTAACGGCCCGAAGCGGAGGAGTAGATGTGGGAGCAGCAGGAGTGGATGCCGGTTGCTCTTGGGAAGACGAGGCACGTGAAGTAGAGGCCCACTAAGGGAACAAGACAGCAAGATAGGAGGGGACGCCATCCGAGGAGCAAAGAGATAGGTCAACTTGCCGGGCTTCCAGAAGGAGAGTGATAAGGGAGTCGTGTAGAGGTTCTGCTTTCCCGCGGGCATGACACGCCGGAAGAGCAGAAGGAGAGTCTTCGGGAAGGAGAAGGGCTTCCGGGCATAGAGATAATACATGCAGACGAGGGCATCGCCGGTAATGGCGTCGTAGTTCCCGCCTTAGGAAATAGTGTATGGCACACTATCCTATGGAGCTCGTAGTAAAACGCTCCAGCTGTGCAGAGAGGGCCGGGATGGCAGGAGGGTTGGGGCCCTTGCAGATGATACGACAGAACTCGTCGAAGGGTGACGCCGCCGAGGAGTGAAGAGCAGCCAAGGATGGCAAGGCTTCCCCTTTGTCCGGGATGCCAGGATGTGCCCGATGTCCCGAGATGTGAGACGGAAGTGACGGTCATTGACCATAGACTGAATGGCGGGGTGATCGTCGTCCCCGACCAAGTTGCAAAGAATAGTCGGACAGCAGCGGGTAGACGGGTATTTGGCGCCGAAGTAGAGAGGGAGTCCGACTCGTCAAACAAGGAGACGTGACCGGGAAGAGGTTCCAATTTATCGCTCGTCCCTTGAAGACATTGTGATGAACGAAGTGCTGGAACCATAGCTCGGCGCCAAAGAGTTGGAAAAATCCGTTTGGTCATACCCGTGAGGTTGCGCCACCGGGATGAAGGGGTTGAACAAGGAGGAGGAGGAGCGGGACGCTTAGGGTTTGCCATGAAGAGAGATTAGGTTTTGGAGTGGATGAAGGAGAGTAGGAGAAGTGATGGAGGAAGGAGGATTTTAAAGAGGAGGAGGAAGATGAAGAGATGGATTTTGAAAGGGGAGGAGTGGGAACGGTTGTAGAGGAGGTTTAAAGAAGGGAGTTGAAAAGGTGGTGGGTTGGAATTTATGAGGGTGGAGTAAAAAGAGGAGTGAAAGGGGGGATGTGAGGGAAGAGTATAAATGAGATGGGAGGTGAAGAGATGGGTAGTTATGATAGATTGGATGGATGAGAGGAATAAAAGTAGGTTAAAAAAAATAAAGGAGTAGAGAAGAAAGGTGGGCCCGGACCTGATTGATGTCCTGTCCGCCTCCATCCGGCATACCGGCGTATGCCGACGTACCGACGGTATGCCGAGTTTCGAAACAGAACCTAATTCTGAATCGAAAATGGCATGCCGCGGTATACCGCTGTATACCGTCGGTGTGCCGGCCGAGAGGGATTATGGATCAAAAGATAAAATGCCTAGTTCACGGCAAAGGAAGGTGAAGCGATCTTCCGGGAGCGGTTTTGTAAAATATCGGCTAATTGATAGGTAGTATCAATAAATTCAAGACGAATCTCCCTTTTGTTGATGGTCACGAAGAAAATGGTGTCTAATTTCAATGTGCTTCGTAGTGACAAATCGGGTTTTTCGTGAGATTGATAGAGCTAGTGTTATCACATTTAATAGGGGTGCAAGAATGAGAAATGCCATAATCTAAAAGTGTTTGTGACATCCAAAGAATTTGTGCACAACAACAACCAGCCAATATATCTGCCTCAGTGGTTGAAAGAGCAACAGAATTTTGCTTCTTACTAAACCACGATACCAAAGACTTCCCGAGGAATTGACATGTGCCACTAGTGCTTTTTCGGTCAATCTTGCATCCGGCAAAATCCGCATCCGAAAAGCCGTGAAGCTCAAAGGATGAGGATTTCGGATACCAAAGACCCATGTTAATGGTGCCTTTGAGATAACGAAAAATGTGCTTAACGGCACAATGTGATTCCTTTGGATTGGCTTGATATCGTGCACACAAGCAAACACTAAACATGATATCAGGACGGCTAGCAGTTAAATAAAGTAAGCTACCGATCATACCTCTATACTTACGAATGTCGACCGAGTGCCATCTTCATCATTGTCAAGCTTTGTCGTTGTGGCCATAGGAGTCCTCATTGATTTGGATGAGTCGAGGTCGAAACGCTTGAGGAGGTCCTTTGTATATTTCGCTTGATTGATGAAGGTTCCTTTGGGTCCTTGTTTGATTTAACCCCAAGAAGAAGGAAAGTTCACCCATCATACTCATTTCAAACTCTTCCTGCATAACTTTAGCAAATTCTACACAAAGTGTGTTGTTAGTAGAACCAAAAATAATATCATCGACATAAATTTGAACCAATAAGAGAGTGCCATCATGGGATTTAATAAAAAGTGTTGTGTCAACTTTCCCTTTGAAAAATTGTGAGAAACAAGAAAAAGCTAAGCGCTCATACCAAGCACGGGGAGCTTGTTTGAGGCCATAAAGGGCTTTATGGAGTTTGAACACGTGATTAGGAAATTGAAAATCTTCAAAGCCGGAGGTTGTTTAACATAAACTTCCTCTTTAATAATACCATTTAGAAAAGCACTCTTAACATCCATTTGAAATAGCTTAAAGTCATTAAAACAAGCAAAAGCACAAAGCATACGAATGGATTCAAGACGTGCAACCGGAGCATAGGTTTCGTCGTAGTCAATGCCTTCCTCTTGGTTATAGCCTTGAGCAACCAATCGGGCTTTGTTACGAGTCACTAACCCATCTTCATTAAGTTTGTTACGAAACACCCATTTTGTTCCAATAATGGGATGATTGCTAGGTTTTGGGACAAGTTCCCAAACCTTGCTTCGCTCAAATTGATTTAGCTCCTCTTGCATAGCTATCATCCAAAACTCATCAAGGAAAGCATCATTAACATTTTTAGGCTCTATTTGAGAGATAAAAGCCACATTTGCACAAAGATCACGAGTGGCGGATCTTGTGCTAACACTGGAGGAAGGATCCCCAATGATAAGCTCCTTAGGATGATTGGTGACAAATCTCCATTCTTTTGGGAGATCCTTTTGAGGAGGCTCGAGAGGAGGAGACTCTTTTGATGGGGTCACAACTTCATTGTTAGATGAAGAAGGACGATCCTCAATAGAGGAGTTCTCCAACCCAAACGAGATGTCATCAATATCCTCGGAAGAGGAGAATGTAGAAGAGTTGAGTTCATTAAAAGAGACATTGATTGACTCTTCGACAACAAGACTTCTTTTGTTAAAAACACGAAAACCTTTACTATGAGTAGAGTATCCAAGGAATATTCCTTCATAGGCTTTTTCTTCAAACTTGCCTAGGTTATCCTTGGTATTCAAAATAAAACAATTGCAACCAAAAACTTTGAAATATTCAATAGAGGGAATTTTGTCAAACCAAAGCTCATAAGGAGTCTTCTTAGAAATAGGTCTAATCAAGACCCTATTAATAACATGACATGCCGTATTAACGGCTTCCGCCCAAAATATTGGGGAGCTTATATTGGTTTAACATAACCCGGGCCATATCGCCAAGGGTTCTATTCTTTCTCTCCACAACACCATTTTGTTGAGGAGTTCGTGGACAAGCAAAATCATGTCCAAAACCATTCTTTTCACAAAATCTTTTGAAATCGGCATTATCAAATTCTCCTCCATGATCACTTCTAATTTTGTTAATAGAAAAACCTTTTTCATTTTGAACACGTTTACAAAAGGCAACAAATTCACGAAAAGTATCACTTTTGCAAGCAAGAAAAATAACCCAAGTAAATCTTGAAAATCATCAACTAAAACAAAAGCATAAAGCTTGCCTCCAAGGCTAGCAACTCTACTAGGCCCAAAAAGATCCATATGGATAAGTTGAAGGGGTCTAGAAGTACTCACAGAGTTGATTGATTTGAAGATGACTTTGTTAACTTACTCTTCTCGCATTCTTCACACACCATATCCTTTTTGAATGGGATGCTTGGGAGTCCTCTTACGAGCTTCTTGGTAGCAAGACGAGAGATGTATCCATGTTGGCGTGTCCAAGCCTCATGTGCCAAAGCCAACTCTCATCGTTTTTAGCAACTAAGCACCTGTCATTGTTAGTGTCTTCAACAAGATATAAAACATAGATGTTGTTTTCTCTAATCCCTTCATAAACAATAGATCCATTGGAGCTATCGGTAATGAAGCATTTGAGCTTAACAAACTTGATATCATAACCATTATCGGTAAGATGACTAATACTAAGAAGATTGTGTTTAAGATTAGTAACAAGACATACATTCTTAATACAAGGGTAAGGAGGGAACCTATATTACCATTCCCTATAATGTGACCTTTAAGATTGTTACCAAAAGAGACGTGTCCTTCCTTCTTCATCGATAGCGTTGTAAATAATGAAGCATCCCCGGTCATGTGCCGTGAACAACCGCTATCGAGAATCCACTTGCTTCTAGCATGAGAAGGACTCTTCACCTACAACATAAGTTGAAGATGAACATTTTGGTACCCATGATCTTATGGGTCCTTGAGTGTTAGTCTTAGGAACCCACATAAAAACTTTTTTCAACAAGTTTCCTTGTATGACAATAATTGGTCGTATGTCCATGCAAGCCACAGTAATTGCAAATCATAGAGGATTTAGAAGAAGATATGTGAGAGACATGCATATGTGAATCTCTAGTGCGAGGAGTTCTAACATTAGTATTGTGATGATGATATAAAAAGCATGATGCGAAGTGTTTTTCTTAACAAAAGGTCCTTTCTTTGTGTTAGGAAAGGATTTGTGTGTAGTGTTCATGTAAGAAGTATGCCTAGCATTGTGATGAGTGTGGAGATGTCTAGGAGCATGCATGTAGTGTCCTTATTACCAACTTTCTTACATTGAACAAGAAGATCATTATACTTAATAGAAGTGTCATATTCTCTCCTATTAGCATCTTGAACTTTGTGCATAGCAAATTCATAAGAGCTTCTCATGGATTGAATCTCATCATCCTTTTTCTTGATGGTGTCAAGAGATTCTTGAAACTTGAGTCGCAAAGACTCTATTTCATCCGTGTCAGAAATAGGAGATTTTCCCTTCACATCAATAATGATGCTTGAGAGCCTCTCTACTTCAAGTTGAAGCCTCAACCTCTTTAAGAGATTTCTTGTATTTATTCCGAACACCTTTGTGTTCTTCATGTAATTCAAGAATGGCTTTCTCCAAATCATCATAGGTAAGAGTGTTTAAGGAAAGATCATCAAGTACCTCATCGGTTGCCATGAGACAGACGTTGGCATTGTGTTTGCACTCCTTGTCGTTGTCGGAGTCGCTCGCGTCACTTTCACACCAAATGCTTGTGTTGGCAACTTTCTGGAGGACGAGCTTCCCTTGCTAGGCTTCTCGTACTTGCTTGAGTCTTTTCTTATCATCGGACAATCCCTCTTGATGTGTCGGGTCTTCTGCATTGATAGCACGCCGGATCTTCTTCATTGTCCCGTCTGGAGCGGTTGGCCTTGTTGAATTTTAGGAACTTCCGGAAGTGCTTAGCTGTGAGAGCTATTTCTTCATCGTCGTCCGACTCATTGTCGTCGGAGCTATCCTTGGAGTAGGACCTTGTTGCTTTGAGAGCAAGAGTCTTCTCCTTCTCTTTGGTCTTCTCCTTCTCCTTCTCTTGTATGGAGGATTCCTCTTGATCCTTCATATCGAGCTCGTGAGTCATTAGCTTACCCATGAGGGTCTCAAGATTCATGACTGTTAGATCGTTCCCCTCAATGATTGCGGTAGCTTTAGGACTCCAAGCTTTCGTCAATCCTCTAAGAATTTTTCTTATCTTTTCATGAGCAGGATATTCCTTTCCAAGAGAAGAGAGAGGGTTAATAATGTCACCAAAACGAGTAAACATGCAAGTAATAGATTCATCATGCTTTATTTTAAAGGACTCATATTCTTGCGTGAGTCTACTAATCTTGGATTCCTTCACTTGTGAAGTTTCCTCGTGTGTGACTTCAAGTAACTTCCAAATCTCATTGGAAGTCTTGCAAGTAGAGATTCGGTTGAATTCACTACTGTCGAGAGCACAGTAAAGAGCATTCATTGCCTTGACATCTCGACTAGCAAGCTTCTTGGTGTTTTCAGTAAGTGTGTCCTGAAGGGTGTTAGAAGCAATATCCTCAATAGCTCTGGAAGGAGTAGGAAGACCATTTATCACGCAATTCCATAAATCGAAATCTATGGACTTTAGATAAATGCTCATCCTAATCTTCCAGTAGTTATAGTTGGTTCCATCAAATAGGGGAGGCCTATTTGTGGAGTGTCCTTCATTGTAGAAGGTGTTGATACTAGGGTTAGAGGCCATGGATCACTCAAAGGGTGTAAATCCAAATCAAGAGAACAAAGCTCTGATACCAATTGTAGAACCCTAGAGGGGGGTGAATAGGAAAATAAAATAAACTAGTGCAGCACAAGCAATAAATGACAAATAAAAGTAAAGAGTGAGAAGATCAAACACAAGGATGTATCCTGGTATCCTCGCTTGAGGCAATCCAGTCCCAAAACTCTCTCCGGCTTAAATCCACTATTTAGTCAAATAGTACACACGAGTTTGGATCCGAAGAACTCGCCAACTTCAACACGAGTTTGGATCCGAAGACTCGCCAACTTCAATACACGAGTTTTCTTACGAAAGCTCGCCAACTTTAAACAAATAAGAAGAGAAACTTGTTGATCTTCTAACACGTGAAGATCAAAATTTACAACTCTTAAATACTCTATCACTTTGGAAGAGGATGACAATAAAAAGCTTGGAAGAGTATTAATGGTGGAGCTCTTGGTTGTTGGAAAATTTATGGCAAGAGTTGGTTGAGTCCTCAAGAGAGAGGGCTTTCTTTTATAGAGAAACCAAGAATGGGTGGCATTTAATGCTCTGGATACAGACAGACCGGCATGCCGTCGGTATGCAACGGCATACCATCGGTATACCGGTAAAATAGTAACGATCATATTAATGACCGTTTGAGAGCATTAAATGCTGCCATTAATGCTAGTCAGGGCAATTCAAAAACCAAATATTTGAAACTCGGTATACCGCCGGTATGCCGGAGCATGCCGCCGGTATGCCGATAATTTGTCACAGCAAGTTTTGGGTTGCTAAAAACGGTATACCGTCGGTATGCCAGAGCATGTCGTCGGTATGCCGACAATTTGTCACAGCAACTTTTGGGTCGCTAAAAGCGGTTATACCACCGGTATGCCGGAGCATGCCGTCGGTATGCCGACAATTTGTCACAGCAACTTTCTGGACACAAAAATTGGTATACCGTCGGTATGCCGGAGCATGCCGTCGGTATGCCGACAATTCGTCACAGCAACTTTCTGAGCTCTAAAAACGGTATACCGCCAGTATGCCAAAGCATGCCGCCGGTATGCCGCTCTGTAGGTATTTGATTTTTGACTTATTTTTTAACTTGTCATCCGTCCTTAGGTGTTTACAAATATACCTAGACTTGTACAGACACAGAGACTCTAAGCAGGAAGACGCCGTCTTATGCAGGGAACACCGATAACTGCTTCAGTCTTCAATGTAAAAGATGATTGCGCTTGAACGGAAGAACTCCATGTAGTAGATCTTCTGAGAATATTTGAATCTGAAGAACAGAAGACTAAACTATGAAGATGCTGTTAATAATCAAAATAAAATGTGCCAACAGCTAGAGCGGGAGTGGGGGCTCCGGCGAGGGGGCAAAAGAGAACGGCGGAGGGAAAGCCCCAGAAAACGGGCCTCGGCGGGGAGGGCTACGACGCGGAGGACCACGGTGGCAAGGCCTCGATGAAGGGGCCTCTGCCGGGAGTAGGAGCCGACACAGAAGAGGAGGAGGAAGGGGACCTGGGGGAAGCCGAGGCGCGGGGGCGGAAGGCCTCCGCCGGAGGAGGGGGGACAGAGAGGGGGTCAGGATGAAGGGCTCAGGAAAGGACGGTAGGGATGGGAAGCGTCGTCCGATGGCCCGAGGCGGAGCAAGGGGCTAGAAGTAGTGGCGCGCCCCCCACGCCGACGCCGAGGGAAGAGTGGCACCTCCGAGGGCGGAGGCATGCCAACGGGACACGGCCGTCTGCGCTGGGAGGGAGACACAGTACCACCGCAGGGTGGAGGGGTCCTGGTAGTAGGCTCCCCCGCCGTCGAGGAGGAGGGATACGCGGCTGCGGGCTGGACGACGTGGGGGGAGTGGATCAGCGACCGAGGTGGGAGGATGCTCGGCAGGAGGAGGTACGACGGAAGGGAGCTCCGGGAGGTAAGCCACTTCCGAATTGAGGGGAGGCGCCGGTGGAGGGGCAAAGGTGGGGTGCGGCGAGGGAAATCGACGGAGGAAGAGCTACCGCAAGGGCGGAGGAAGCCCGGGCTGAGGGAGACGGAGGGGGCGATTCAGACGGAACGGAGGAGGGCTCCTGGATGCTGTGCGCCTAGGGAAGAGGAGGGTATCTGGGGCGGGAGGAGCGGATGGAGGGGCTACGGCCGTTGGGGTGGGCAATGCAGCGGTGCAGACGACGTCAGCTCCGACAAAGGGCGACGGAGCTGGGCCTAGGAGGGAGGGGGCCGTAGAAGCCCGAAGGCGCCGAGATCGGCGACGCCTACGTCGCCGAGGACGTGGCAGCTCCACAGACGGGAGAGGGGGGCCGCCGCACCACGGGCAGCCGCCGGGGGCAGGGGCTCCCCGCCGGAGGATCGGCCGGGGGAAGCCCGGCCAGCCTCCGAGACCGGGATGGCCGGAAAGGATGGGGGCCTGATGGTGAGGCGGACGGCGCCGGGGGACGTCCGGCCATCGCCCGGGAGCTAGAGGAAGGCTCTCGAGAAGCGGACCAGCTCCGGCCAGAGGCAGCCATGCCCAAAACCCGCTCTCCATCCTATATTATATATATATATATATATTTGTTGTTCCAAAAATATAAAATATATATATATATATATATATATATATATTTGTTGTTCCAAAAAATAGATATATATGTTTATCTACTCAACCATAAAATATGTTTTTTCCAACAGAAATTATCTATATAGTAGCTAAAATAAATAAAGTTTTCTAGTTAGAATTCATTTAAACTAAAATTAAATAAAAAGTTTCAATAAAAAGGGAGAAGTGTAAGTATCTGTCCTTCAAGTATCGGTGTTTGAAAATAAAACGAACGAATATGAAAGATAATGATTGAAGCCATAATAAGTATATCTCTTTCTAATCCCTAATGCATGAATACTCGACGATTAAGGAAAACTTATGTAACTTAAAAGACTTGAGATCAATGTATGGATAATTGAATCAAAAATTATTTAAAATAATTGCTTATGCCCAAAAAGAAATAACAAAGCAATATGAATTTTTTGATATGATGATGATTAGAGGAAAAAATTGTACAACGATCAAGATTAGAAAAGATGATTAAAGACAATTTGAAATGTAAACTTTAATTTATGTCTCTTTTATTATTCGAAGATTGAGGGAAAAACACACACACACACACACACACACACACACACACACACACATATATATATATATATATATATATATATATATATATATATATATATATATATATATATATATAAAAATATATATATATATATATATATATATATATATATATATATATATATATATATTGAATTTTAACTAAGTTAACTCGGAGTAAGTATATGGATAATGGATCATGTTAGGCTCAAACTCAATGGATGGAAATAAAATATAGACTCTTAGAGAAAATAGTTGCTTCCGGCCAATAGGAAATAATAGGCAATACAACTCTTATGATATGATGATGGTGATTAGAGGGGAGCAAATAAAATTGCATGAATGGTTAGGAAATGAACCCTAGGGAGGACTGAATTACCAAGCGAAAGCCTATCCACCTTGGGTTAAACCCTTATATTAAATACAACAATATCCTTCTAGGAGAATTCCTCTAGTATCTAATAGGAATTCAATGAATCCTATCTAAATCAATGGTTTTTGTAGTAACCTTAACTACCCAATAGTCAGATTTAATAAAGGACTCCTAGTCCTAGTCATTCTCCTAAAATCAAATTAATCCTAGTTGTGAATTAGCACGTCCTAATTGCAGGCTCACAATAGTACGACTAACTTAAGTACTATTATGAGTTCGCAATCTTTTGCGAAGACAGACCTGTATGGGCCACCACAAAAACTTATCACGACCCACACCCGCTTTTGGGGATGCGAGTACATGTACAATCCAGTCTACGTCGCAGTGTCGACAGTAGAACGTTGTCTAGCCACAATGCTCAAAATTACATAAATGACAACTTTATTGCTCATTCACATTTCTAAATTAATTACAATATTTAAAAGATTTATTTTTGAAAGGAAATACAAAGTCTCATAAATATATTACAATAATTTAAGCTATCTAACTAGTTTCTAGGTTTTGACCTGTGAGTACACCCATATCCTTCAATGCTAAGAGAAGCCGCGACTAACCTGAAAAATGTTAGTTTCCAATCAGGAATAGAACGAGTACATTCTAACAATAATTCCAATAATTTGATAAAATTTATAAAATATTAAGTAATACTGAAATACATGATGGTGGTATAAACAGGGAATCATGGTATGAAATATGTGACTAAAAGCAGGAGATCATGGAAATAAAGACAAGGGAGTAACTGAAATAAATGACTGAAATAGGAACTATAGTATAGCAAGACTGCTTCTAACTAGTGAGTTGAAATACACTTTCGATATGTAAACGACTAGGGGTAAAACTGGCACCCCGTACGTGAAGTGTGCGGCTGCTATTCTCCACGAAAGATACGAAAGATATTTATGGGTATATTTACATATCTACTAATGTACTTTCCCGTCCGACTAGTACTCATGGATCCAAACAAGTCATGAACACAAGAATATATTGGTTACGAACAACATGTAAAAAATCTATAACTACTACCTCGTGTGATCATCGTGTTGAGAATCAATAAAATAAATGTAAGACAAATACTACATACCCGAATCATAGAAGTTAATAAAATATGAAAAATATCAAAAATATACTTACCTGAGGTCCTTAGCAGCTGAAACCGATAATCCTATTGGGTTTGGACTAGCCCAGTTGGCTAGTGTAGCACGCAAAACCAACGATATTCAACCACCCAGTGCCACAAAAGTCAACTCATGTAACAGTCTCTGGATGCTGAAACAAACATCACCAACGAGTTTAGTATAAAAGAATTATCTAAGATTGCCTGAAAAAAAAGTCTAATTCTGGACAGGGGCAAAATCATAATTTTGGGCCAAAATGATGTCCGCCGTTGGACCAGTTTTGCACCGAAAGGCATGCCAGAGCCTATGGTCTCTAAAGTCGTCAAACTATATGTCTACGAGTCTGATTTTTTGATACAAACGCAACCCTATGTAAAAAATTGGAGTCCGGAAGACCGTGCACAAATTTGTCCATTGGATCGGGTCGCAGGCCCGCCAAAATAGCGTTCTGGTCGACCTTCTCAGAATCGGACCAAACTTGGCATATAGGACGAAAAAAATGACACAGTTGTGTTGGCGTAAGTTTTGTCTCGAGATGACAAACGTGCACGAAGTTATGGGCTAGTTTGGAAAAGGGCCGATACGAGGTATCTCGACGGATATGCTTCAGTTTTGTCGCGCATACGTCGACAGCATCTATACGCATCTTTCGATGTTCATTGGTTACGACCAAATTGCCTAGTTTGTCGGGGCACACGTCGTATCCGAAAAAATCTAAGTTTTGAAAACAGTTTTAACATGGTTTTTTCTGATTTTTGAAATCAGATAACTTAACACATGTTGTATAAAATCATGATCTATAAAGTGGGTTTTATTCTCGTATATTTTGTCTATAAACTTGTTCAATTAGATTTCCGAATATGTCGATGGATTAGCAGGAATTCGCCTTCCAACATAGGTTCAGGCATTCGAAAATTTTGTTCGCTTTAGAACAGTTTTTAGGGATTTTTGGGGAATTATTTTGGACAATCTATCACTTTAAAATTAATTCTACTTGTATTAAATTGAAGATGTACATGTTCTCTACGTACCTGTCCAAGTGGCTCGCTAAACGATGGAGAAACGGTGGAGAAAACAGGGCCACATTTGATGTGTTTGCTGCTATCGCTGCTACTGTTACTTCTTCTGTCGCTTCTACTGCTGCGACGCACAGTCGCACGCGGCCTAGTGTTGCCATGGCCTTTGTCACGCCCCACTCCCATAGAAGCGATCGTCCTCGCTAAGGCTTAATGTCGCATGAGCCTAGATTGCGCTCGTGCAAGGCAGTTTCATAACGGCCAATTACAGCGACTGCGATGGGGTCGTCGCACAGAAGTCCCAAGCAGAAACATTGAACATACAGCAAAAATTTAGAAGTAAAACACAAGTTACTCAAAAAATGCTCTTTATTGATATTGAACAATAAGATTACAATAGGGCGCAAGGTCATGATTACAAGTCTCTCAAGCTCACTTTTCTCTCATTTACAAGTCACTCTGCTCTCTCTCATCTCTCGACACAATGCTTGAGCCAGCAGATGCTTCGGAAGGCAATGTCCATACATTATGTCCCGTATAAGTCTTTGACTCCATGTGGCTGCACGCTTCAAATTGCCAAGGAACTTCGTACCTCGACGCATCCAAACGAGCTCCGCACCACGAGCTTCTACCTGTGCATGTACATAAAAACTGTGTGGGTGTCAGTACTCAACTGTACTAGTAGAGTGAGCTCCTCGTCCACCCATACAAAACTGACACATTCATTTACTTTGTACAACTTAATCCATTTTTGATTGTCTTTCTAGTCTTGCCTTAGGATCAATTTTAGGACAAGGATGTCTTGGCCTATACTTGGCAATGCAATGACTGAGTCGTGCCATACTCTATTCGTGACTTCAATATTTTCGAGGCAATGCCTCGTCGAGTAGAAACTTATACAACTCGACCGTGCAAAGACTTTCACTTCCCTTTATGTGCCTCTAGACCATTCTCGTGCCAATGACATCAAGGGGACGACTCGTGCTGGTCGTGCCAAAAGACAAGTTCGTGCCTTAAGATCGAGGCCGTGTCTCCCAAGTATCAACCAGATTAACCAACTTGCCTTACGGCCCTTCCTGACTTAACTCGAGATGAGGCCACATTTGTCGAAGCACGTATCCTTGCTATAGCCAACTCTTAGGCTCTAGAATGGTGTTGCAATCGTGTACACCCTAACCCGTGTCGATTCAAGGTTAGCGCTTGTTATAAGCGTAACTTGATAACCCAACTCATAACTTGCTAGTACTTGATGCAATCCAAAGGCATACACGCAGATAGTCGCTCTTATGCCGACACACTATATGAGTGGTCACTAGCAATGACAAGCTATCCTGGATCTTTGCATACGGTGACTATTCGTGTGGCGAGATACGAGCTCCCATCGAATGACCCGCAGCCTATATTGTAACGGTTTACTTCAATCGAGTTATACCGTCGATGAAGGCCGTACAATATATGCAATTCCTCCTAGGCCGACACAAACACGGTGCCCCGGGATCGTTCGAGGAATTTTACCTTGCGCGCAAGTTGTCTAATGACCATGCAAGACTCAACTCGAACTACCAAGTCATTCCTTAATCATGACCATGCTTTCCAACTTTCTATCGAGACTCCCAAGTAACGGGACCGATCTCAACGACAACCAGTCGCGTGGACTTCCTTATCGAGACTTCCAAGTAGCGGGACCGATCTCGTGCACTTTCTTATCGAGACTTATCAAGACTCCCAAGTAGCGGGACCGATCTTGTGTGCTTCCTTATCGAGACTCCCAAGTAGCGGAACCGATCTCGTGTGCTTCCTTATCGAGACTCTCAAGTAGCGGGATCGATCTCGTGACTTCCTTATCAAGACTTATCGAGACTTCCAAGTAGCGGGACCGATCTCGTGACTTCCTTATCTATGGCATACTTTTCACTAAACCAACTGTGGCTCATTCCTTAGACAGACCTTGTTCTCTAGGCAACTCTATCGCTCCAGTCACATACTTATATCACGAGCCTTGTTCTCGTAGGACTACGTGACTTGGCAACCGCAGAAAGAGCAGGACAGTGCTAGAAATGGTTTTGATAGACCAACATAACTTGCCTAACTTGTTCGGGCAACGACTTGACGAGCACAGGCTACGCCAAGCTTCGTATCGAGAGAACGTGTCATGCACGCGATCGACTTGAACAACCAAGCTCTTTGGGTGCCTAGACTTAAGCCACAAGCCGTACAATATGACTTAAACCATGGGACATGTGAAGGCTATGCCAAGCCTTGGACGACGGGACCGTGCATGCTTATCAAGCATATACGCAGGCGACGCCTATGACTTAGGCTAATTCCAGCATTGTGACAACTTAGCAACTTAGGTCAACTTCCTTCTCCCAAGCCATGGGACGAAGGACCGAGTGTCATTTTTGAAATCATGCTCAGCAAACTTCTAAGCAGACCGTGGGTCCATTTTCTATGTTCTAACATATTTCGACCCGTCGGGATTATTTTCTTAGCTATGTGGATGCGTCTCTTTTACTATCAAGCCTAACTTGTGCAAGTTGAAAACATGTGATTTATTATGTGAAGGCTTAGATGATGCAAGTTTACCGAAACTACCCTAACCCGAGCGAGGAGTCGCTTCGACCGAGCGAGTCTTCGAGTAGCTGTTGCCAGGCTAAGTTCGAATGCCGTTGGCGTTTTGATTCCTCCGATTGACTGAGCGGGACGGGGCACTACAGTCGTCCGGCCAATGCGACGACGAGCGCGCACAAAAGAGGGGTCGTGGTTTAGTTTAGGGTTTCGAATTAGGGTTTGAAAGAGTTTTGCGACGGTTTGCTTCCCCCTCTCTCTCGCTTCATATATAAATACCTCTCGGTTTGGGTGGGGTGGGGGGGTCTACTTTGTGGCTATGTGGGGGTGGTTCTGTTTGTTTTACTTTCCGTTTTTTTTGTCTTTTCTTTTAATTGCATGTATATATATATATATATATATATATATATATATATATATATATATATATATATATATATATATTTTGGGGGGGGGGCCGGGGGGGGGGGGTCCGGGGGTGGGAGGGGAGCCCGGGGGGGGCCAGGGGGGGTGTCCGACAGCGGGTGCCACCCGGGGCCGCGGCCAAAGCCGCCCAGCCACCCCGGGTGGAAGGGAAGGCTCGAACCCAGCCCATCCCTAGGGGAGCCAACCCTCCTAACCACAAGAGCTAGGCCCGCCGAACATATATATATATATATATATATATATATATATATATATATATATATATATATATATATATATATATATAGGATATTTGTATATGCACCATATATTTATACTACAATGTCTAGAAAATAATCTAAACAATAACCAATGGTTGTAGCACACATATATATGTATATATTAATTCCATTGAGTAAATTTTTATATACATAAGGATATATAATGCTAAATCTTATAAATAATATTTCATTAGTGAAGTATCTATTTCCAATTTTTTTTACTTACTTTATATATATACTTTTTTTTAAATGACTAAATACATGTATAATCCTACGTTTTACTACTCCACGAAAATCTACCCAATATTCTAAGAGGAAATGTCATCTATAAAATATCAATAATATGTATATAATTTTTATAACAATTATTCGTGAAAATATATAATAGACCATTAAAAATAAGCTACCACTACATATGTTGTATATGCATTTACCAACCTATGTAATTGATAAAATCGATAAAATCCATATATATATATATATATATATATATATATATATATATATATATATATATATATATATATATATATATATATATATATATATATATATATATATATACCCTAATTACAATATACACATATATTAAATAAATATAAAGGAAAACTGCCATGCTATTTTCTAAAATATTCACTACTTGGTAAAATAATATTTATTATATATGTATATAACAATTCCCTATTTACATAAAATAATATTTAATAGACTATTAAAGTAATACGAAATATATACACAAAATATATCTACATGGATCTTTTGGAAGCACTGCATAACTACATAGGCCTGGGTTGGATTCAGGTCAGGTTCGGACCGAATTGGTAGAACTGGATTTTCTAAAAGTCAATAATCTTAATAATAAATAATTAAATTATTTATAGGGGTCATGTCACAACTTGGCCTGGTTTTCCTAGTTAGAAAACACAAATGGCTCGGCCTTCCCTATCATGGCTAAAATACTAGTCCAGGCACGCCATTGCACTATCCATGCCATAATTTCTAGTCATCTTGTACTCCAAAACTTAACCATTGTTAAGGTCTTCTATAATAATAATTAATTAATTAATTAAAATTTTATAAAATTCTAAAAATCACTATTTAATTCAAATAAGTAATAAAAAATATTTTAAAATTTTGGGAAGAGGGGTTACACTTTCACTGGCACCATCGCAAGGAAGTATGGGTCCAACTCCTTTGCTTGTTCATAAGACTTCTGGAAGGTCTTATACTTCTGGACGACGACTTGAGCCTTCAGAGTAGGCCTCAGGCCTTGCTTAAACCGACGAGCCTTGGAAGCTTCATCAGTAAACTTCATAATAGCATACTAGATAGTCTTAAAAACTCTGCATCATACTATTTCACAGTTAAGTTTTCTTGTTCAAGCTTCTGGAACTCTAGTTCCTTTGCTCGCTTCTCAGTCGAGGACAAATACCGAGCGAGAAAGGCCTCCCAAAAAAATTTCCAAGAAATTTTTGTCGTTCCATTTGCTCCCGCCAGAATCCTTTTCTGATCTTGCCACCAGTAGTGTGTGTTGGAAACCAGTAGTAGTTTCGCACACGATACCCTCTTGGATCCAGTAATACCCAAGGCTTCAAGATGATCCTCTGTAGGACCGTTGAGCACCTCTAGAGGGGGTGAATCACTACCAAAATACAGTAAATTGGCGACGGCGGTTTAGCGACGGAATAAATCCGTCGTCAGTAGCGACGGACTACCGACAACCTGGCGACGACTTCCCGGCTAATCGCGCACCAATTTTTTTTAAGGGTGAACATCCGTCGCCTATCCGTCGGCAAGCCGTCGATAAAATAGCGATGGAATAAAAACCCGTCGGCAAGTAGTCACTAATTGGTGGGAAAATGTTAAAAAAATCACGGTAAAATGTCAATAGTTGGCGGGAAAATTGACGACTACTTAGCGACGGATAATTCGTCGACCAGATGATGGAATATTAGCGACGGACATACCGTTCGTCACTAAGTGATCAATAAGTGGTTGGAAAATTTAAAAAAAATTACGTGAGATTAACGACCAAGTAGCGACGAACATTTCGTCGACCATACGACATTTTACGGCGGATTAGCAACGGGTTTTATCAGTCGGTAGTCTGTCGCTAAGTCAAAAACCCTAGCTTAAGTTGAACCGACGGGAGGAAAATTTCATTCCTCCCATTTTTTTTCTCTCTCCCCTCTCTCTCTCTCTCTCTTGGACGATCGAGGTATGCTCTCTCTCTCTCTTGGGCAGCGGTAGGGGCGGAGGTGAGCCGACGGTGGTGGAAGGGGACGGGCAGCGGGGGGGTGGGGGTCACCGCGGAGGGGCTGGCGGTGGTGGGGTGGGACTGGTGGAAGGGGGCGGGCAGCGGGGGGACTGGCCGCGGGGAGGCTGGCCCCGGAAGGGATTGGGGTGGACTGCGGGAGGGGGGCTGGCCGTGAGTGTTTGGAGGGCTGGCCGTGGGGAGGCTGGCCCCGGGGGGGTTGGGGGTGGGCTGCGGGGGGGGGGGGGAGGGGGCTGGCCGCGGGGAGCCTGGCCCCGGGGGGGTTGGGGGTGGGCTGCGGGAGGGCGGGGGGGGAGGGCGGGGGGCTGGCCGTGGGGGTAGGGGTGGGAGGGGTACTGGTGGGGGGGTTAGGGGTGGGCTGCGGGGGGGGGGGGGTGTTAGGGTCTGGCCGCAGGGGTCGGAACACACACACACACATACACAAATACACACACACACACACACACACACACACACACACACACACACACACACACACACACACACACACATATATATATATATTTATATTTATATATATATATATATATATATATATATATATATATATATATATATATATATATATATATATATTCGGCACACACTCACACACACACACATATATATATATATATATATATATATATATATATATATATATATATATATATATTCGTCGCACAAACACACATACACACATACACACACACACACACACACACACACACACACACACACACACACACACACACATATATATTCGGCACACACGCACATATATATATTTGAGGAGTATATATATATATAGAGGAGTATATATAAACTTTGGACCGAAATCGAAACCGAATAAGTAATTTTAGTATATTGAAAATCGAAACCAAACCGAATTTAGTATATTCAAAACCGAAACTGAACCGAATTTTTTAAAATTTAGTATGTTCGAAACCAAAACCAAAACCAAATCAGCGGATTATGGCTCGTCCCACCACCAATCTGTATCGGTATCGATATCGGACTATTTCGTTGAGTATCAAAATCGGTATCAGTATCGGTATCGAACTAATTATGGTCAGTTTATCTTACGATACAGATTTTCACATCCAAATTGAAATAGATCGTTACTTCATTGATCGTACATAAATGTACCAGCGGATCAACCTCATCGACCGTAGGTACTTATAAGTATTGACCGTATCTGATTAGTATCGGTCTATCGGTTTGGTATAGGCCGTATCGGTTGGTATTGGTCTTAGCGAATTAGTATCGTCCTATCCGATATGTATCGGCCGTATAGCTAGGATTCGTATTGGGCTTATCGATTCGGTATCGGCCATATCCGATAGATATCGTTATATCGGATTAGTATCGGCAGTATCAGATTTGTATGGTGGAAGGTTTAGTAACAACTGTACTTGGATTTCTCTATTCTAGAGCTAGATTACCATTGCAAGAGAGTCACAAGAGCGTAGCTGGCCAGTTATAGAACATACATGCTTCCTTTTCAATCTCGCTTTTTTTGATAGAAAAGGAAGCATGTATGTTACTGTAACTGGCCAATCACGATCTGGTGACTCTCTTACAATGGTATTCTAGCTCGAGAAGAGAGAAATCCAAGTACAGTTGTTACTAAACCTTCTACGATACTAATCCAAAATGGTCGATACTAATCCGACACGGCCAATACCTATCGGATATGACCAATACCAAATCGATAAGGCCAATATGAATCCTAGCTATACGGCTGATACATATACATATCGCATATGACGATACCAATTTGTTAAGGCCAATACCAATCTAATACGTCCTATACCAAACCGATAGACCGATACTAATATGATATGGTCGATACTAAGTACATCCGGCCTATACCAGTGGATCCACCAATTACTGCACGATAGGCCCCGAAGGGCCCAAGGACTCCAGTTACATTCGGTTATTGGTGAGTACATGATTACATAGTAATTTTGTTAGTCTTACGATACAAATTTTTACCTCCAATCTGCGATGGATCGTTACTTCTTTGATCGTACATGGATGTACAAATGACAACACTAGAGCAGAATAGGTGTGAGTGACGATTTTCAGGCAGGCATGGAAGTGTTTCTTAAGTATGCCATGAGCAAAGCTCAGTACATGGACGGTACCAAAATCAAGTGTCCATATCGTAATTATTGCAATAGACGTTACGAAGAAGTGGTGACTGTGAGAGATCATTTGACCCGTAAGTGTTTCGTACGTGATTATGACATGTGGTCATCGCAAGGTGAACTATATGCAGAAAAATAGGTTGCGAATTCTGCTACTTATGCTTTTAATGATAATGCTGCAATAGATTTTGTCATCGAAGACGAATGATGCTCTGTTGATTATGGAGACCTGCAGAACCTTGTACGAGATATGGTGTACGATGCGACAGGGCCTAATTTTGATCCGGAGGATCCTAATCCCGAGGCGAAGGAGTTCTATGATATATTTCAGGATACAGATACTCCTCTACATCCAGGTTGTGATACTCATTCCATACTGTCAGTGATGATGCAGTTGTTGACCATAAAGTCTGATTTTAACTTGCCAGAAGCTTGCTATGATCGGATTACACAACTAGCGAGAGAAATCTTACCGAAAAAATTAAAAGATCTCCCAAAAAACTTCTACAAGTCAAAGATGATAGTCCAAAAACTAGGGACTGGGGTACGATAAGATAGATTGTTGTCGCAATGGTTGCATGTTGTACTACAAGAAGAATGAGGACATAGAAAGTTGCAGCTTCTGTAATACGGGTCATTACAAGCCAGTAAAGGAAAAAGAAAAGTCAACTAAAAAACGATGTCCTTACAAGTATATGTATTACTTGTCGATCACGAAGCACTTGCAAAGGATGTATATGTCTCTGAATACAGCTAATACATGACGTGGCACAACGAAGAACGCACAAAGGACGATAAAGAATTGTCACATTCTTCGGACGGAGAGGCGGAGAAATATTTTGACTTGTGTCATCCAGATTTTGCTGTAGAGCCTAGAAATATATAGCTGGCACTATGTTCTGATGGCTTTGCCCCTTTCGGGCAGTCGGGATCTCAATACTCCTGCTAGCCGGTCATTCTTACCCCATATAATCTGACACCATGGATGTGTATGAAGACTCCTTATATGTTCTTGACAGCTATCATACCGGGTCCTAAAAATTCGATAAAGAATATCGATATATATTTACAGCCGTTGGTGGATGAGCTTAAACAGCTGTGAAAGATCGGCGTCGTAACCTATAATATTTCTAGAAAACAGAACTTTCAGATGAGAGCTTCACCGATGTGGACAATAAATGATTTTCTAGCATACGGTATGCTGTCGGAATAGAGTACTCATGGCAGGATGTCTTGTCCGATATGCATAAAAAATAGTAAGGCGTTCCGCCTTAAGCGTGGAGGAAAAACTTTTTTCTTTGACTGTCACCGTTAATTTCTGCCCGCGAGTCATCCTTGGAGAAAAAAAGGACGTGTTCAGAGCTGAAAATCAAGAATTTTCTCATCCGTCTGCCAGATTGTCGGGATACGATATTTGGGATGATGTAAAGGACTTGCCCTTCGTAATTAAAGATCCATCGAACAATTATGTCGAGGGGTTCGGACAAAGCCATAACTGGACCAAACGGAGTATCTTCTGGGACTTACCTTATTGGAAAGATAATCTTATAAGGCATAATCTTGATGTTATGCATATCGAAAAGAATGTGTTCGATAATGTCTTCAATACCGTCATAGATATTAAAGGAAAGATGAAGGACAATCCAAAAGTAAGACAAGACATTGTCGAGATATGCAAGCGTCCTCATCTGAACTTGATACAAAGGGGAGCTGGTGGACAATTAACTAAGCCGGTAGCACAATACACATTGAGCAAGGAAGATAGATTAATAATCTGCAAGTGGATATCTACTTTAAGATTTTCCGACGGCTATGTGTCGAATTTGTCTAGATGTGTTGATCTCAATGAACGCAAGCTAACGGGAATGAGGAGTCACGACTGCCATATGTTTATGAAAAGATTACTGTCCATTGCGTTGAGAGAGTTGTTGTATTCTTCTGTATGGGTTCCGTTGGCCGAGCTATCTACATTCTTCAGGGATATTTGTTCAACTAAGTTGACGATGCAACACATGGTTGAACTTGAGGAGAAGATTGTCTTAACAATTTGTAAGTTAGAGAAAATATTTCCTTCGGGCTTCTTCGACAGCATGGAGCATCTACCGATTCATCTAGCATACGAAGCCCGTGTCGGTGCATCTGTTCATTATCGATAGATGTACCCATTTGAGAGGTACATAAAAATCGATATAATTTAAGTTGAATTTTATTTTTAACTACACTGATAATTTCTCTCTCTAGATACCTACACCACTTAAAGAAGAAAGTTGGCAACAAGACTCATATAGAGGCTACGATATGCGAAGCATATCTTATTGAGGAGGTATCAAACTTCTGCTCCATTTATTTTGATACTCATGTTAATACAAATCAAAATAGACCTCAAAGGAATGATGAGGACGTTGAGGATGGAGGTATATTCAATGTAAGGGGCAAGCCTATTGGGGCTAGTAAGAAACGGTGGTTGACTGACGATGAGTATGATGCCGCTCACCGATGTCATGTTAAATTGTGACATACAAGAAGTGAGAGATTTGGAGAAGTAAGTGACTATACTAACACTCATTATAATCTCTAATTTGGTGAAGTAACTGAGTACACTTATTCTTACTCTTTAACAGTGTATTTAGAGATGAAGTCCAAATGAGGACACCCGATATTACTAATGAAGGACTTCAAAGAGAGGTTGATTGTACCTTTCTGTCCTGGTTTCACAAATACGTAAGTAACTGAGATAATAATTTATATGGCTACCATTAAAATATATGCATCTAAAATATTTAAATTATCAATATTTGTTTACAGGTTTTATTGCCTGAAACAACACTTACAAATGATAGTATTCGTTATTTGGCATTGGGACCGAAGAAGCATGTAAAGACTTGGCCAGGCTATATCGTTAATGGCTTCAAGTTTAAGGCAACTCAGAATGCTATAAATGCCGAATTTCTCAATGACGGCTTCAGTACCAAGGATTCTGGTGTTTGCATAAGAGGCACCATCTATGACAACGAGCCGAACTTTGACTATTATGGAGTGCTTCAGGATATTATAGATTTACAATATAGTGCAACATATGATATGTATATTGTGATGTTCAAATGTGAGTGGTTCGATACGACACCAAATATCAGTTGGAGAATCGATAAACAATTTGGATTCGTCGATATAAATCATCGCAGGAGGTATAGAGGGTCCGACACGTTTGCGATAGCAAGTCAGGCTGTTCAAGTCTACTATACAAGCTACCCAAGGCGTCATAGAGATCGATTTGACTGGTGGGTAGTATACAAGATTAAATCTAGAAATACATTCAACGTTGGAGACCCACCATACCAAGAGGACCAGATCGAAAAGTCCCAATACTTGGTACAATATTCGGATACCATGGATGTTGAAAATATTGTTGAGAAAAATAGAGGGAAGGAAGAGGATGATACACAAGACTTAGCTGTCAACCAGGGAAGAAAGAGGCGTCTTGTTCCAACTATTGAGGATGAGGATGAAGAAGAAGAAGAACTTGATGAGGATGAGGATACAGATAAAGTCGATGATGAGGATGAAGATGAGGATGAGGACGAGGCTGAGGATGAGGACGAAGACGATGACGATGATTAGATTAAATATCAGTATATATTAAAAACACTTTCAATTACGTGATTTTAGTTTGACCTCATAAAAGTACTTATAACTAACTTATATGAATTCAGTTTAAACTTTTGCATATTCTTGTTGCAGATAGCACTCCTAGTTGTTCTTTTCTTTGCGACGTCACTCGTCGCCCTACTGATGGCTAGCACTTGTCGTGGTGGTGGTGCGGGCCATGGTGGTGCTTGTGGTACTAGCCGTGGTGGTGGTAGTGGTGGTGGTCGTGCTCATGGTGGTGGTCGGGGTCGCATTCAGCCTTTCCAGACGATGTTCCCATCTAGCGAGCCCGACCCGGAGAGTACTCCGGGCACAGACTCATCCCGCCGTCGACCTACCCAGGGGCTATCGACACATTCGTCGATGGGGTCTCCATCCGCTAGCGGATCCGTTCTGCCAGCGGATCCACCAGCGGATCCACCAGTGGATCCACCAGCGGATGAGCGACTGTGGTGACTGCCGAGTACATGCACAGAGCCGCGGATCCACCCACGCTACCAGAGAGGCCGATGGGCGTGTTCCTATGAGAGCTATGGCCCGCGGGTAACATGTAAGTAAATTTAAGTTAATTTAATAAATTTGTTTTATTTATTCAAGTTAATAATCCAGTCGTTGCTTCTTTGTAGGTTTTTCCCGTGGGATGCTACCAGGCTTCTAGGACAGATTATCCGGACCAACTACCATCGCCCCTACGTCAATTTTTCTGAGGTGCTCCAAGACTTGCAGTACCTCTGGCTAGACAAGATGAGGGTACACACACACACACACACACACACACACACACACACACACACACACACACACACACACACACATATATATATATATATATATATATATATATATATATTCTGGTTAATTATTAATTACACTTTAATTAAATATTTTTTAATATCGTGATAATTGAATTTGTATGTCAGAGGACCTACTGGTGGCCCGCCCATCGTAAGGAGGCGATCCGTAAGACCTATAGAAGCGTCGCCGGGAAGAAGATCCGGGATGAGATTCATGACCTTCGAATGGCGCATTCGAAGAAGGAGTGGCTCCGGCAGGACTACTATGAGCAGATATTGGAGAAGATGGATACTCCTGCCTTCAAGGAGAAATAAAAAAAAGCGAAAGCGAACCGACGGGCCGCGGGGCTACATACGGGGGAATCAAAGCCCTACGCAGTGATGCTTGCAGATCTGGTAAGATACCACAAATTCATTCACTATCTAATTTGGTACTATTAATATACTTAATTAATTAAATTCTACGAATATTTCGTTTGCAGACCCAACAGGCGTTGAAGGAGGGAAAACCTGCTGACTCAGTCACCATGCACGATGTATTCCAGCATGTCCATAAGAGACGGAAGGACGGGAGCTTCGTCGACGAAAGGGCCATGGCGACGGATGTAAGTACTTACGTTTATGAGATTTATGTTAGAATTATAAGTATTCAAACAATAACTTAGGTAAACTTAGGATTCAAACAATAACTTAGGTAAACTTAGGATTCAGACTATAACTTAGGGTAACATAGGATTTAGATTATAACTTAGGTAAACTTATAGTATACTAAACACATTCATTTGATAGACTGCGTATCGTGAGGCCCTTAGTCGAATTCAGCCATCTGCTCCCGAGGATGCCGGCAAAATGACGCCCGTCGGGATGCCCTCTTCTACGGCCACTCGCTACGACGACTTATTCGTAGATACCGTCGGCGGCTATAGGAAAGGGCGCATGTACGGAGTCGACTCCCTGGCTAATTTGTACTCGGCAATTCTAAGATTTCCACCTCCTCCGTCTCCTCTCGTGGTCCCGACAGACGATGATGTGAGGTCCCAGCTTGCGCATCTGAACGAGGCGGTATCGGAGATTCGGACGCAGTTGTCCACGTACCTGCGTCCTTCTACTGGTGCTGTCGGCCCATCTGCTCCCTGTCCGTCTACTGGTGCTGCTGGTCCTTCTAGTGCTGCCGGTCCTTCTTCCACCGGGCATCTCTCTTTTGACCCTGCTGCCCCTATCGTACCGCCTCCTACTTTGACGGCCCTCCTTGACATGATGACGCCAGAGCAGCTGCGCCAACTTCCAGACCATGTCTTCGAGGGATTGTCGTCGTACTTAATGGACGAGTATATGAGTCGGGCGCAGCAGGGAGTACCACCACCAGCGGACGATCGCACCCCTCGTCGTTGATGTTTGTATTTTTGGGATTATTTTATTTATGTTGGTGGATATTGGATATTTTGAAAAATGTTTAAATATTGAATATTTTTGTGTTTTGTGTGAACAATTTGAATGCTTGGGATTATTTTGTTTGTGTTGGTGGATATTGGATATTGGATATTGGGAATGCTAAGTTTATTTGTGTTTTGTGGGAACAATTTGTGTGTTTATTTGTGTGTTTTGTGTATAATGCCTGATTGGAATTGTGTATATTGGGAATGCTCAGTTTTATGCTATTTTTTTCAAAAATTTCCCAGATACCGACGGACTGGCGACCAATTTCGACAGAATATCCGTCGCTAACTAGGGGATTCCCAGTTAGCGACGGATGCGCGACTAAAAGCCGATAGATTATCCGTCGACAAGGTTTTGTAAATATGAAAGATTCACAGGACAGGGCCGACAGATATTCCGTCGGTATGCCGTCGCTAGTAGTCGGTAAAAAATTGGCGACAGATAATCTATCGCTAAAAGGGCGACCGATTGGCGACGTTCTAGCGACGATTCACGACGAAGTAATGGCGGATTATCCATCGCCAATGTTCTGAAAATATGAATAATTCAAAGAACCGGGTCGACGGATATTCCGACGGTATTTCGTCACGAATCCGTCAAAACTTAGCGACCACTCGTGACAGATTGGCGACGGAATTTGCGTATCAGAAACTCTCTGATATGCATTTACCGAGTATATTTTGACGGATTATCGACGGAAGTTGCGTATCAAAAACTGTCTGATACGCAGTTACCAACCATATAGCGACGGATATGTCCATCGGTAAGTGATACGTCATTACTTCTTTTGATACGTGATTTGACGGTAATCCGTCGGTGAGTCGTCGCAAACTGCACGAGTATGGTTGATGGCAATCGGTCGCTAATTCGTCGCTTGGCGACAACTTGCCGACGGATTGTAGTTAGCGACGAGGCTTTTCCCGAAGACCTTTTTTAACCAATATCCGTCGACCATCCGTCGGTAATTACATTTACCGATAGATTTTCGACGGATATAGCCGTCGCTAAATCGATGAATTTTTGTAGTGAATAGAGTGTGTGCGTCTGAAGCAAAAATAATCACCAATTAAAAAATTAAAGCAGTTAATAACTATGGCAGAAATAAAGACACAGAATTGTAAGTACAACAAGAGATAGAAAATCAAACTCAGTGAACGCTGCGATATATACTGGTTTTCTTTTGAGAGGACTAGTCCAGTCGCAGGTACTCTTGTCCGTTGTTAATCTACTATTTTCAAGCTAATTGGGAGCTTGCAGTCTCTTTACAACACCGTGCTTGGTGAAAAGTGCATGACCGACTTCACAGCACCGTGCTTGGTGACGAGCGCACGACCAGCTCCAAAAACTGAGATATTTTCTAAAATTGAGAAATCTTTTTACAACTCTGTAAACCAAAGACTCTAAATCGAACAGATATTACTGGCTTTGGCTAAGAGATGTATAGGTGAAATGTGAAAGCTTTAGATTGTTGAAAAACACTTTTAGAAATAGATAGAGAGAATAGTGAATGAGTGATTTGAAATAAAAAAATTCTCTTCTATTTATAGGTATTTTTAGGGAACGAACTCGGGTAGAGTTCGGATGCGAAGATATCACAGATGAACGTTGTATGCAGATTTGGTGGTAATTGATATTTGAATTTTAGTAGACCAAATTCGGACGGAACTCGGACCGAACTCGGCCTGAGTTCTGTCTGATTTCTGTCAATTCAAAACATAGATATTTAGACCAAATTTATATATTTTTTGTGGCTTTCTGATAGGTGGAGCTAAGATAAATGGGTAGGCTTTTTAGATAAGTGGACTGTAGATAACCTAAGCCAGTAATACCCGATCGATTTTACATTCTATGTCCTAGACTCAGTAAAAAATAAAATACAAAATAAAATGTAAAATGACTCAATCTGATTCCGATTCATTTTGCTTTTGGATGATGACTTAAATGCTTGTTATAGATGCAGTATGCTCTTCGATATTGATTTCACATGTCCTGAAATGTTAGCAGCAATTCATATATTTTGTGTATCAACTTAAGTTATCGTTGATTATCAAATTCAGGTGTGACCATTAGGCAATGGGCCAACAATCTCCCCCATTTGATAATTGACAAACTTGAGTCTATACCAAAATATAGCTAATATATAAATTTGAAATAATATACCTGACTTGTTCTATTATTTATTGTTTGAATTTTTGAAATTTTGGTATTGGTCTTCTCCCCCTTTGTCATGTACAAAATGTGTAGCTCTCCCGTAATGTGTGAAGCCAACAATTTATAAAACATCATGGACAAAGACAAAAAACAAAGTAATAACCACAATATACAAGTCATAACATAAGTAGAACTAGTAGCAGTGAACTAAAAGACTGATATATCACAAACTGAACTGAACTGAACTGAAGTACATCACAAATGCATAGAAAGTCATAATTATCAAAGTTTATGACTTTGAAAAGAAACTAGATAAAGTCTAACTATAACAGTTTAGACTGGTACGAAAAAAAACAACTACACATATCATCATCTCTAGCAAAATAAAACCCAAAAAGACTAAACTGAAGCCCACATCACATCTGTGTGTCATCATCTCCAGGAGCAGTAGGTGGATAAGGATCGAAGTAGGCAGTGGTAGGACCAAAGTGTTGGAAAGTAATCTCATCATCAAACCTCGGTCAAGCAAAACTGGGATGATGGATCATGTGAACTGGATGTGCAGGGTCATGTGCTAAGCTCCAACGAAGATCAACTATGCTGTTCCGCAACACCTGTGCCTGTGAGGTATGTCGAAACCCTGCATCAACATAACTTTGATGAGGTTGTCCCGAGAGGGTGACAAACTCATTAAAGTGCTGAAAACGTTGCTCAGAGAGAGCAACAAAGTCATCGAACCATTGATAGAAGTACAGGTCAAAGACTGCAGCTGGAGCAGGGGCATCTGGATCATCAGCAGAAGCAATAGCAGGCTCAGCACTGGGTGGAGGAGGTGGGTTAGGATAAGTCCTGGATCTAATCAGCTCAGAAGATGTGGAAGAATAGGGACATTAGTCATGATTGATTCCGAAACTTCTAAAGATAGCTGCTAGATGCATGGGGTATAAAGGTTACGCCCCGAACATCTGCAATTGATCATCCAAGCTATAAAGGTCTTGGGAACAGAAAATGGAACACCGAAATGTAGATGATACATCGCAGATATCTCACAAAATGTGATCTCATCAGAAGATTCCGCTTTGGAAAGCAAAGCGAAAAAAATAAAGCAATGTAATTCATAGAAATTTGGATTAAGGTGCTTTGAGTATACCCTACTGTTGCGAGGAACAGGTTTAGGGTGGCACATAGATGCCTTGAAAGAATTAAGGGTAACACCTTCCGAGAATTAAGCATGATGAATATCAACCAGTCTCGCCAACATCCGGCATGCGAAAGAATTTACTAATGTCGGTTGAGTTGAATTCAATCTCATGGCCACCAACACAAGAACAGATGTTACCGTTGTCCTTAACTTGCATATTGTAATAGAACATACGGACAGCATTGTCATATATGTTGTCAGCGGTTTCAAAGAAGTCACGGAGAGAAAGTCTTTCAAAAATAGGAGCGTATTCTGAAAATATAGTAAAATTTACAGAACATCATGGACAAATGTCTCTACCATAAAAAGAGTCAAACCAAGCAATTGAATATTCTGCAGAAGGAAAGAATGCAGGGATTTGGGATTAGGTTTTAGCATTGGGAAGAAGGTCTATTTATAGTGTAGGAAGGGAAACCCTAAAGACAATTTGTAAATGTAATAGATTTTAGGAATTTAGTGGATAAATCACTAACTACTTACATCATGCTAACCACTAATAATTTACTAGTCATTCATTTAGATTAGTTAGTAAATTAATACTAATTTATCATTAGCTAATAGATTTTAGCAACTAGTTAATTAGCTAATAGATTTTAGCAACTAGTTAATTAGCTAATAAATATGTTTTCTATTTACATTCATAACCTGACAATTATTTTCTTTATGCAAATTAAATATTTATGAATTATATAAATCTATATAAACGAGCAGAAAGTCAATTTGATAAAATTTCGTATATATATATATATATATATATATATATATATATATATATATATATATATATATATATATATATTAGGGGTGAGCAAATATCGACCAATACCGAAAAACCGACCGAATACCGATTAAAAATATACCGAAAAACCGAACCGAAATTATGTACCGATACCGAATTGCCGAACCGACTAAATTACGGTATAATGGTAATGTTAACGGTTTGAGTGTAATGCCATACCGAAAATACCGAACCGAACCGATTCACACACATATATATACACACACACACGCGCGCGCACATTTTTTAATGTTGTTCATAATTAATTTTACACTACTCATTTTCAATTTTATCTTTGTTTTGGTTGGTTTTCTAGAACTTGGAATGGATTTTAGTGGACTTGAATTTATGTTAAGAATGCTAAGAATTGAGTTTTTGATCTTTTGAGCTTATGTTTTTGTGTTCTCATAGAATTTTGAAGTGAATTTTTGTTACTTAAACTTATACTAAAGATTAAACTTAGTGACCGTGTTTGATATTTTAAACTCATTTTTAGGTGTTTGCGACTTGTTACATATTGTTCTAATAATTTTGATTAATTGTTTGGTTGGTAAAGGCTTAGCTTTAAAATTAATGCTTCCAAAAAAGTAAAAAAATGTATATTATAGGTTAAGAGGTTCTACAATTTTAAGTGTGTTAATTGATCAAATATTAATTGGTAAAATATCGATACCGAACAAAAATCGACCGAATACCGATTTAACCGAAACCGAAAAAACTGATTCTAAATGGTACGATATTGGTATTGATTTTTCAAATACCGATTTAAAAAAATACCGAAAAAATCGACCAAATACTGACCGATTATACCGACGCTCACCCCTAATATATATATATATATATATATATATATATATATAATATATATATATATATATATATATATATTAACAACCATTAAATTAGTAAACAAATATATTTTTGAATTTTATAATTCGATAAACGTTTTCTTTATATAAAATAATATTTATAACTGATTGATTTAAGGAAATGGACAAGAAAATCCTAATAGGGTAAAATCACATAAAATAGTTTTTACAAAACCAATGGCCAACAAGCACCGATAGCAATTACGGTCGAAATATTTCTGGATATTAGAATTGCACGATTTTCAAAGATTCAGAAAATTCAGAGTTTTGAAAAATATAAAATTTCGAAAATCCAAGAAATTGATTAACGAAGGTTACAGTGCGACCGCGTTTGAGTCTTCACCTATACGAAACATAATGTGTGGACATCGTCATCTTTAAGTTGTAAGCTTAAGGGCATGATTCTTCTGTATTAAGATATGAGAGAGAACTAAGTGATTGTATTCAGAAGATTGTGAGATCGAACGATTATAATATTGGCTTCATGCCCTTTGAAATTTTGCTGAATATCAATAAAAAGGATGTTTGTTTCTATACATCTTGTGTTATTCAACTTTTCTGCTCGAGACTTCTGTGCGATAACACGTCGTTAAGCCGCTTAATCGGTCGTTGGTGTTTGTCTTGCGCGAGTGCAACTTAGGCTTGTGCGGTATCATGTCCTAGCGGGACGATCGATTTTGCAGAACTACATCGTGACACATGTCGCTGTACATGCAAGCCACAGATATCAGATTGAGGTTCGAGGGGTGTTCGACAGGATCTGGATCATCAGGAACTTGTTGATGTTGGTCTTCGAGATATTTTAACGGATATAGAGGATTCGGTTCGTAGAGATAAAGCGACGAATGTTGATGAGTCAAAAATTAAGGGTCTATCTGTCAGTCCGATGACAGAGGGTCGGTCTTGTCATGCCCCAATTCTGAAGAATCGATAGTCGTCCCCCTGGCGTGATGCCATGCAAGCCTAAGTTATACTCACATAAGACAATTTTATAAGGTTATCCGAAACATAAAATCTAATAGTGTACGTAGAGAAATTGAAACAACAAATTTGGAACGTAAGAAAATATTACTTCATTGATAAGACTCTATTACAATAGTTGCATTGCGGCCTTACAACTTGACTCGAGTACAAAATGAATGCTGATGAGAAAGTCGTTCCATACATTACATCTCCCTTTTACAACTAAAATATTAAAACCACCTGTTATCGAGGAAAGTTGGGCCATATTCCTTGGATGGATGTAGAGTCTTCAAAAGAGTAGATTTGAGCCTTCGAGCACACGAGTAAGGCTTCAAAACACTCGAGCTTCGCCTTGTTAGGTGGCACACTCCTCCTTATTTGTAGTATATGTGGAGAGCGAGGATCAATACATTACCGTGTGGTGGTGGCATGCTCATACTTATTTGTAGTATATTTATAGTATATAGTGTCAACTGCATCTACTTCTAACATTTCAATTATATTGTGTCATTGATTGATTTAGAAAACAAGAGGGTCAAGGGAGAGAAGGATCAGCCACTCACCTTGATTTTGTTTGAGGCGAGAGAAAAGGTCGGTTGCGTTAGACGACACCTAAACGATACCTAAAATTGCATAAGCAATGAATTAGCACTCTACCCTTGTTTTTCGAGTTCGATATAAAATACGAAGTTCGAAGAACGCAAGTAATGAAATCCATCACAAAAACACATTCATAAAACTAAAGACAAAGAAGCAAGTACGGCATAAAAAATAGAGCAATGGGAGGTCTCTTTCGACTCAACCGCAAAGTCCATCCTCGAGACGCAATCCGCTGAATATAGGACTTGATTCAGAAGAAGTCATTGCATAATGAGAAAAAGATCTTAATTCAATCAGTCACAATCAACCGATAGCGGTAATGTTTCTTAACCGCGCTTCCTGCGAACGAGGAACGGAGCACGGTGTTGGAACGGGGCAATATAGGTCTCCAGCTGGGGATTGCTCTACGGATCAGATTTTGGCAACGGGTGGTTTATCAAAGCTTCACGGAGCAACATTAGTTTCAACAGTTAGAAGCCAGGGAAGAGATCAAGGTTTGCAACAAACTCAATATGAGACAAATGCATCTCCATTCACACAGTTCAGGGAAAGTTGTGGTTCATCGACAGCGTGCACAGTGCATCATGTTCTGCTCGAGGATGCATATGTATGGGAGAGCTTCATTATCGAACATAAAGGTGGGTAGGTTTAGGAGTTTCAATCTCAGAAGGATCGCACCATCTGCTTGGTTGGGTCAGCCAAGGGTGAAGAAGCTCGAAGGAACGGTAGCACATTCTGGTAGAAAACGAAAGTCGAGGACAGGCAGCCGAGACTTGCGATAAAGCTGATTGTCAGAAATTTTGGTCTTGGCCATGTCATTGATGTCGGCAAGATCCCAGTAGTGCATAAGGTGTTACATATGCCAACTAGCATCGACGTAATAGTCGAGGAGCTGGAGACGATGAAAGATGCAAAGCAGCTCAGGGGATCAAAAATTAGTGACATGGGGGAGCAGAAACTTTATCGCAGAACGACAGGTATGGAGTCCAGTTGAGGAGCTATTGGGTCAATAGCCTCTCATCAGGCTGGAGGAAAAGAATGTTGGAGTTCAGTCTGGATTTGGTAACAACATATTTTTGGAGTTCAAATCTGATTAAATATTTGATTTGATTTGGATGTCCATAATGGGTGCTGGACTATTATAGATGTAATAGAATTCTTGGTTGAGAGTTTCCTATTTATGAAATCCTATTATAATAAGATGTTGATGGGCTATTTTAGATATAATAGAATTCTTATTTTAAGGGTTTCCTATTTAGGAAATCCTATTATGACCTAGAATAGGATTTTTCATCCTATATATATGGGGTGAGGGTGGAGGCACAAAGTATAGCACAAAGTTGAGATTTGAGGTGCTTGTCCACAGAAGATCTAAGAGAAAGCATGTATTTTGCTCTTTGGGCTTTGCCATACAAGACAGAAGGAAGGAGGATATTTGATCGAGGAGTCGTGAACTTGGGTTAGGGAGATTGCTACAAATTGGTGAGTGATCTAATTATAATCTTTGTCGTTTCTTCTTGAGTGTGGTGAGGGGGTTCAACCTATTAGGGCAACGGGTTCAATATTGATTTTTTGTCATATATATATATATATATATATATATATATATATATATAGAGATTTGTCCAGGTGAGGTAGTCACCATCATATAATTTTGTTATCTGTGCTTGGTGTTTGTTAGACGGTGGTTGGTTATTTCAGGTGGGTTTGCCTAAGTTTTTGTTGCGACAACATCTCAGACACGATATCAGAGCGTTTGTAGGACACGTTCGATTCCCAACACAACATACTCAAAAGTGTTGCAAGACTGCAACATATTTGTAACTCAAATCCAACTGACTTACAATGAATTGTGCATCAATTTTGTTGTAGATAGATAATAATTACGTTTTACGTCCAAAAACAAAAACTTTGGTCAAAAGTAAATGTTAAGTTGGGCCAAAAATAAAATATTATATGACAAAAAAAATGCATGATTGTTAAAATTGAAAAAAAAAATTTGATCAAAAATAAATGTTAGCCAAAAAAAACTTTGGTCCAAAAATTTAATTTGAAAAAAATCATATCCATTTTTTCTCTTAATTATAAATGTTAAGTTTAGCCAAAAAAATATATATATAAATGTTAAGGTATATATATTTGTCAAAATAATATAAATAACAATTATTATTCTACTACATTACAAGTTAAATCAAACATGTGACCTTAATTGATATTACATTCCATGATTTGATTACATGTTCCAATCAAACATGGTAATATAATTATAATTCTATTACACTACAAATTCAATTACATTACAAACTCAATTCTATTATGATTACGATTACATTGTGGTAAGCCAAACGCAACCTAGGTCTAACAGAAAAAGAAAGACAACACGTAGTACAAAAATATTAGAATTATTTGTATGTACTCTATTATTATTCCATAATTCTATTTTCTTCCACTTTTAATTTTATTAGTATTAATCTCTATTTAGTGTTAAATAATGGAAAGTAAATACATGAAATGGGAAGGGTGTTTGTAATTAATTGGATAATGGAGGGAAACAGAATTAAAAGTTAGTTATAGAGGGAGGGGTAAATATAAATAACTCAAAATAATATGAAAATGTTAGTATGAGGTATTCACATATATAATTTTCTAATGGTGAAAAAAACATAAAAATGAGATGGAGGATATCACTAGGAAACTGGACCGGACAGTGCCAAATTAATTGAATCGCATAGTTAACAACAACTGAAGGTTGGAAAATCGAATCATAGAGGCTTTTGGTATCAAATGATTGAGACTTTTGGTACATAAATGAAAGATTCTCAACAAACTGGCCGGATGAAAAACACATTGCAAACCAAATATGTATTATGTTGCAATGTCAGAATGGTTCAAGATTCAAGAGAATGTGTTGCATAAAGTTTTCTGTTGATAAGTGTAGAGTGAGAACTCTCTGAGGGCTCAGTTTGATTCGCGGAATAATGAAGTTGGAAAAAAAAATTTATTACTTTTTTATATTTAGATGCCAAAGAATTCAAGAAAGAAAAATGATTTATAATGAAAAAATTAGGAAAAAAAAGTTTCATTCATCCAAATAAGGATTCACTTTTCTACGATTAAGTATTCACCTTTTTTTTAACAATTCCAAACACTGAAAAGTAAAATCGATGGAGTTTATAATTTATCGAAGGAAAAAAACGCGTCAAAGAATTGTTTTTTATTCTTTCCACGGACCAAACCAGGCCTTTTATAATCAATTTTGATTTCTGGGAAACAATTGCGTAAGACAACTAAAGAAATTATAATAATGCCAACAGCTCTCTTTTTTAAGAAGTTAAGGAATAAAAACTCAATGCTCAGCATTAAAAATAATAATAGTTTATTTTAAAGGGATAATCAATACTGCTTGGCCGTCCTCGCCGGCTATAGCCGCCTCGCGTCCGCTAAGAACCTTTATAGTATAAGATATTGTGAGGGAATAAGATACACAAGATGGATATGAAAAATTCGAAATGGGGTGAGCTAAAGGATAAATTGGAATGGACTGGAATAGGGATGAGTATTCGGTTTATTCGGTTCCAACCGAACCGAACAACCGAAAATCGAATTGGACCGAAACCGAATAAGCAAAACCGAAATCGAACCGAATTGGTCAATAACCGAACCGAACCGAACCGAATTAAATCGGTTCGATTTTCGGTTTATTCGATTTTTGGGTTTATTTGTACTTTTTTTGTTAATATGTATAATAACTGAATATACCTAGATATATTTATTATATACCTATAGATATAATAACTGAATATACCTATAGTATATACCTATAGTATATATATATATATATATATATATATATATATATATATATAAACTAAATTTTCTTATTCGGTTTTCGGTTTTGAACCGAAACCGAATAAGAAAATTTAGTATTTTCAAAACCGAAACCGAACTGTTTTTTTTTTAAACCGAACCGAATCTCTTATTCGGTTCAGTTCGATTTTCGGTTCAAAATCGAATAATGCTCACCTCTAGACTGGAGTCAACCTTGCTCCATAAATTAGGAAGCTAATTTGTTGTTCTAAATATTTTATACCAATTGTATTATTTATTTTCAGTATATGACACATCTTATATTTGGTATCCATAATCATTAAAAATGAGAACATATGTGAAAACACGTTGGTACAGAATATCTAGGCCAACGGATTCGTTACCTTAAGTTGATTCCGCTCTGGCAGATGCATGTATATAATAATTGAACATTTTGTGAAGAATCAGGCACGTGCAACACACACGGATAGTCGTCAGTGATTGGCTGATGAACAATTAGCTGACTTCGTCCACAGCTATGCTGTGAGTATTTGACTAAACTATTTAGAGCCTGCCTGATCTCTGCTCTCTCACACACACAGAGAGAGAGAGAGAGAGAGAGAGAGAGAGAGAGAGAGAGAGAGAGGAATTTCTGGAAATGGAAATGGAAGTTGGGTGTGTGATTGTGGTTATATTGGCAGGTGTTGGTACGATGATGTTGGTACTGCATCTCTATAGCAGCCTGTGGTGGAGGCCAGAGAAGCTGAGGAGAGCACTCGGGAGGCAAGGCATCACCGGGCCTCGCCCTTCATTCCTCTTGGGGAACATCCGAGAAATGAAGACCTCCTCGTCCAAGCCTGCTGCACTTCCTGCAGGAGCCGACGTTGCTCACGACTACTCCTCCACTTTCTTCCCTTACTTCAATCGCTGGAGGAACATTTATGGTAAAATGTTTTTTTATTTTTTATTATTTCTTATTACATGATTAAGATATCGCTAGCTGCTTCTCATCTGTCTAGACTTTGTTTCTAGTTTAGAGGGGTACTCTATGCACCAACCTAGCCTAACCTAACCTTCTAAGTTTTATGATAAGGAGGCGTCCGTTCTATCTGTCCAAATTTGAGTTAGAGTGAAAGTATATTATTTGTTCAATGCGGTTTTAGCCTGTCGGTCACGTGTCGGCCTTTCCTTGGAAGGGGAAGTTAAAATTTTTGAAGTGGGCTCTGAGCCTCTGAAGCTTGCAGGGGATGGGCGGATCAAATAGGAGACACGACGGCCACGATCACAGCCGCGATCACCCCCTGGTAAAAATTAAAGAGGTTTTTTTTTTTTTTTTTTTTTCCCGGCATGAAAGCTCCCAACGTTTGTGTTATACAACAAAAAAAAATATAGGCTAAGAAGTTGGCCTCACACACACATTCTCTCTCTCTTTTTCTTGTTGTTTTATTAGGACTGTGTCACTAACATGAAAGGTTGATGTAAGGTCGACATCTAGTAATATAAAAAAAAATTCGACTGGTCATAAAAACTGAAAATTGTTTGGTGGAGCTTTGGTGTGTCGTATACTGAAGCTTAGATAATGACGATGATACAACAACTTTTATATATAATCAGGGCCGGCCCTGGGATAAGCCGAACAAGTCATTGGATTTGGACAATCCGTTCGTTAGGACAACCCTCCAATACTCCTAAGTCTCCAACTCTTCGCCAATAGAGCCTTTGTAGTTCATCCTAAATACTCTTGTCAGCTGAACTAGCAATCCACTAGGTTCATATTTTGAGTTTCCATTGGAAAGACCTCGAGTAGCTCAAGAAGAGGAACTTGAAATTTGAGCTCCACGACACCATCAGAACTCGACACTTCGACGTCGCTACCAACCCTACTGGTCATCAATTTTTTAATATCTTCTTTTAGAGCCAAATACAAAGGACAAATGACAACCAAATTTAGCTCCAGATAGGATAATTCAACCCCGTGGGCCGTCCTGTATATAATTGGAATCCAGACTGTATTAAAGTTAATTAGTAGTTGTTCTTAATTTGTTATATACAGAAACTGATCATGTGTGGTTTTCTTGTACTTAATTTCAGGACCGGTATATATGTTTACGATTGTAAATAACGTGTCTCTGTACATAAGCGATCCAAGCTTGGTGAAGGAAATGTGCCTGAATAAATCTCTGGCCATTGGGAAAACCAGCTTTTCGAACAGAAGCTTCCATGCCTTGTTTGGCAAAGGCATCATACAAGCAAGTGGCCATGCATGGGCTGTCCAGAGAAAGATCATAGCCCCTGAGTTTTTCATGGACAAAGTCAAGGTACGTAGACTTCCCGCTGTCAGCGCGGATCCGGAGGTTTGGATTGTCCGAGCTCGCTCTTACTTTGGCTATTTCTTGATCCTCGACATCGAACTCTTACAGTTGGAACTAGATTTTAAGTAAAAAAAGTTGTTCAAATCCGAAATCTTATCGAACTTACCTGTGTGCACCACCCGAAAAACGAGAAAATATATATATATATAAGATATTGAAAGTTTAAACTCAATCATGAATGTATGTGCACTAGCAAAATAATATTTAATTTAAGGACCATAGCGTATAATAATACCTAGGGAATCACTCAAAACGTTAGCCTCAAAATAGAAAATACATAGTTCCGTCCGGCGTCCACAAACATTTTCTTTGTTTGTTCTGTTTTTTATTTTTTATGTTTTTATTTTTTATTTTCGCTTTCTGTTTGTTTCTTGTTCTGTTTTGATGAGTTCTGCTTGGACAATTTTTGTTCATTATTTTGAAAGAAAAAACATCCCACCTAACCATAAGCGACAAGGGGGGAAAAACAATGTCCAAAAACCATTTACCCACCAAACCATAACCATTCTATTTAGATGTGTGGCTCACACATGCACATACAATAAAGATACAACTGACATGCACCTACAGATTCAGCTTGGGTGGGGATGAGGTAGGCTTCCAGCCTACCCTTTTTTTTTTTTTTTTTTTTTCAAATTCGACTACACAAATTCAAATATGAATTTCTAATATAGTGATGATACCTGACCGAATTTTTATTTATAAACTAACTTTTTCTGTTTAGGTCATTAAAAAAATATGTATATGTAATCCAATGACTCTAGATGGACGAATTTTAAAAATTAGGAACTTCAGAGTTTTTTCGAATTTTTTTTTCTTCCATATGAGACAGCCTTCAGCCCACCGAGTTCGAATTTCATCCTTGCATCAATAGTGTTAAAACATCAGTAACACAAGTGCTTCCCTCGAGCCGAGCCTGAGTCGAACCGGGCCTGACCTAACCCATTCATATGTTTTGTAGGGACTGATGAACTTAATAGAAAGATCATCGCGCAAATTGTTGGAATCATGGGAAGACAGACTCGAACAGGGAGGTGGCATTGCAGATATGAATGTCGACAAGGACTTCCAGAGCTTTTCAGCAGATGTCCTCTCGAGAGCTTGTTTTGGAAGCGACTACTCCAAAGGAGAGGAGATATTCTCCAAGATTACAACCCTTCAGGTGTCCTTGCCTATGCAAAGCTTCATATCTAGACTTCCCGGATCAAAGTAAGCACACCATCAGCAGCTCCTAATTAATTCAAAGGTTCTTTAGTTTTATGGTCTCTTATAATATTAAATTTTATGTTTTGGTCTCTATATTATTCAGAATAGAATTTGGATCTTCTCCTAACAATTGGCTTGATTTGACCGTCCAAAATAGAGACATAAACGTAAATTTTGTATATTATACGAGACCGTAGAAATAAATAAAAATATGTAAGGGTTGAGTGACTTGGATTATTCAGTTTTGCATGATAAAAGTTGGAAATTTTGGATTATTTAATTTTTGCATGATTAGTCGATAATGAGATTTGTAGGATTGTTGTTTGCATCATAGCATTAGCCACACAACCCTTCGAAACTTTTGAGTTGCAAGCATTCAACCATGCGACCGAGACAAAAAATATCTGACTATACACGAGATGTCCATAAAACCGTTACATTGAAACTGTCGCCAGAAGAATTGTGTGGCTGCTGAGATAAAGATAGTAGTAAACAACATTATCACAAGTCTCATTCTCGGTTAGTAATGATAAAACTAATAATAATCTAAGTCATTTTCTCACCATACAAATGTAAATAATCCAAGTCACATAACCCACATTTTTCGATCTAGTTTTAGGGTCTCCTATAATATTCTTAAGATCTTCTTGACAATTGTAGGTGTAGCGGTTATGAGGTATTTTTAGAGTACCGGCTATGAACGATTATAAGGGGTCCAATTTTGGATGGTGTAGCGGCTTTTAAACCAATCAAATCCATGCTTGGTAATTCACTAACAAGCGATTCTGAAGTTTTTTACACGAATAAAATTAAATAGGAAAAAAGGGTACACTACCAAAATACAATGAAATAGCGACGTTCTTAGCGACGTTATCTTTTCACGTCGCTATAATCTATGAACTTAGCGATGTCGTAAAAGAATGTCGCAGGACGTCACTATTAGCGATTGTCCGCGACGCTTAGCGACTACATATAATATTATGAAAGTCTATATCGTCGTATGTCGTAAAACATTACTATTATTTTTATTATAGCATTGTTATATACCATATGTTGCTAAATATTATAAAGTCTGCGACGATTAGCGACGTTTTTTACGATGTCGCTAATATATCCATATAGGTTAACATATCGATTTTATTTTCCCCCATCCTTCCAAAATTTCTCCAAAAATCCCCCCCTCCTTCCCCGTGCACCCCTCCGGCTCCGACGCTCCTCCCCCGCGACCCCCTTCGGCCGACGGTGCTCCCCTCGCAACTCCCTCCGTCTCGGACCGTGTTCCCTCCCACGACCCCCTCCGACTCTAGCGGTGCTCCCCCCGCGACCACCTCCAGCTCGGTCGGTGCTGCCCACCCCCCCCTCCCGACCCCCTCCGACTCAGGTAAATTCTAAACCTCCCCCCCCCCATCTCTCTATTGTCTGAGTTAGGTTAGGGTTCTGACTGTGCTCCCCCTGCGACCAGGACACATGGACACAAACACATGACACATCAACACGCACACAGACACACAATGACACACTGACACGGGCATTTAGTTTATTTTAATTTTCATTTAATTTTTTACATTTAGTTAATTTTTCACACTGTTCTTCTCAACATGTATGTGAAGTCTCTAATTGTTCTGTACTTCCTTGCTCAGTACCTAAATTTGTATTTCTGTTGTATTTTGGAGAAGTTCTTGAATTATGTACATAAATTAACATTGTTGATATGGAAGTATGGATTGATCCCGTGTCGAGTATTATTGTCTCTCACAAAAAATGGATTAATGTATTTATTGTCTTCAAAATATGGGTATTCCATGTAATACTCATGAAACATAGGAGGGTTAATGTATTTATTTCAATTCAAATACTTATGGTCGAAGCATATAGTTCAGAGGGTGCTTGATATTGTCTCTCACAAAAAAGGGACATGGATACGGGTAAGGATGCAATAGAGGGCTTGATATTGTCGAAGCATATAGTTAAGAGGATGCTTGATATTGTCGAAGCATATAGTTTAGCGACGTTCAGCGATGCCTAGCGACGAGTACAGACATCGCTAAACGTGTATCCGAACATCACTAGTCCGTATCGCAAACGTCGCAAACAGTCGCTATACGTCACTAACTGGCTGACATGGTAAATTTTGCCAAGTCAGCAACGTAGTCACTAAACGTCATAAATAATGTCGCTAACTATTGAAATATCGGCGATATTTAGCAACGAAAAATGACATTGCTGATTAGCTACTCCTCATCGCTAAACGTCGCTATCCACAAGAATATTAGTGACGTGGTTACGTTGCTACTCTACGTCGCAATAGTGACCAATAGCGACGTTTTGTGTGTTATCGACCACAAAATACGCGACAAATGATTTTCGTCGCTAATTCTGAATAGCGATGTTTTTATATACTTTAGCGACTGTCACGTCCCAATATCAAAATACGAAGACGGACTAGGCAGCTATCCCGCGTGAGGTACGAAGACGTCACACGACGATTATGGCTGTCAAGAGACTTGGGGATGCATGCTACAATCAAGTCTCCTATGTTCTCACAGAGCATCTATGTCTCAATCAATCAAGACAAGAAGCAGTAAATAATGATCATATAAGACAAAGCAGTAAGGCGTCCCTAACACTTCATCAAAATAATTCATGAGCCTAGCTATACAAAATGATAAGCTAGTACTGAGAGTCAATAGTACATAACTACAGTTAGCTGCAGTCTGATTTAATTACAATTATGTAATGAGCTAAATGTCCAGAACATCTGGCTAATAGGTGCCGGTGGCTAAACGCCAGAACTTAAGTAACGATACTAGAGTGGTGAAGAAGAAACCCAATCGAGTCCCCCGTCCGCCATGTTCCTAGTATGCACCATTGATATCAGAAAGAAAAGTCGGATCCTCTAGCTCTGCTATGTGATCTGGCCAAACAAAACCAGCAGGGTCAGTCCTGAATAGCAAGTACCACAATGGAGCACAAAAGAGTGAGATAAAATCCAAGCATAATAATAAATAGTAATAATAATAAAAAACTTCTGGTCGTAACTTCGGTCCATAGCCTGTCGTAGCACGACAGTCCAATCCAACAACCGAACAAGGACATGGGTTGGACCACGCACCATGACAGTCCATGTCCCTCGGCTACTATCGGAAGGTACAAGGCACTGTCAAGTCGTTTTTCAAGCGACCACTCATTCCTGCGGCTTTCTATATTTGGCAGAATTATCCCCGCAATGCTGTTATAGAAATCCTTAGATCGTGTCATTCCAGCAGAGTTAGCCAATCCATCATATATATATATATATATAATGGATTGGCTAGCCCTGCCTTATATATATATATATATATATATATATATATATATATATATATATATATATACTGCCAATCCATTATATATATATATATATATATATATATAAATATATATATATATATATATATATATATATATATATATTAGATCACCAAATATACAATAGTAAGGCGTCCCAAACATTGCATATTCAGCTGATCATGAAGCTAGTCGTTACAAAATGTGAGGACTAGCAAGAGTTTAGTCATACATGATCAATCCTAGGATCTGTCAATCATGTTACAGCTCGTAAGCAGACAGTAACAAGGTATGCAATACGAGCTAACAGGTGCTCGCCGGCCAAACGCCTCAAAATAAGAATTTTACAATAAAGTGGGAGAGCCAAAATAAACCCACTCGTTGTCCTGGTTACGCCTGGTGGTTACCATCGGGCTGGAAAGTCGATAGATCCTTTGGAGCTGCTCCGGTATCTTGCCATACAAAACCAGCTGGGTCAGATCCCAGAAAGAGCAAGTGCCACAAATGAGGCTTCACTTAGGAACTGAGGTTATGTGCAAAAGGGAATAATCCAGTAGCTCGAACCGGTAAATAAATGAAGCAAGAAAAGCCAAATCCCGTAGATGACTCCGGATGCTGCTCGCGAAGTCGGGAGCATAGGCTACTGTTGCTGCTGTCGTTTCTGTCCTTTGTGGCTGCCTGCGCATCTGCGGTGGCCCTGGCCGGCCTGTGGCCGCGCGCGACGGCACTGTGGTCGTCTGGGGGTCGCAGGGGATCGAGGGGCTACTGTTAAGTTTTGTTGTTGGTGTTTTATATAACAGTCGGGGGGCGGGGCTTGGGCTTTCGGGTCTTGGCTAGCTACTGTTCCCGGCCAGATAATTTTTTTCTTCTTATATATATATATATATATATATATATATATACGGGGGACCGGTGCATAATCAAAGCGCTACGTGTATATATATATATATATATATATATATATATATATATATATATATATATATATATATACACACACGTAGCGCTTTGATTATGCACCGGTCCTCCGTAAGGCTACCGCACTAAAACATATAATACATAGCACATAGGAGTCGGATATGGTCATCCACCATAAGCGGATGAAATCATGTCCGTGGAGGCCAACCTGGCACGTCAAGATGGGACCTGGGGTGGCTAGTATGGCACGATCTCGAGATTCTATCCGCCCAATGCATCTACCAGATTAGTTGCCTAGTTAACCCTAGGTTAATCTCGAGATTCACATGTCGTGGTCACATGCTCATCCTCCTAAATGTCGTACATTGTACGAGTACCCCAAGAAGAAATCCATACTGGCTCAAGGAGTCATACATAAGGATCCCTCCTTAGTGTAATGCAACACACTACACAAACTACGTCATTACCACAGACCATTTATTATGTAAGTGCTGGAGGCATTGGATGTACTGACATATATCGTGGAGGAACACTTCACACATGAGATAGCACATCGGGACTCAAATAGATTGTACCTCAGTACACGTATAGGACCAGCACACACATAAATAGTCAGGTCGGGAATGAAGGTCAAGCCATAAGATGGAAGAGAAACAAGAAGGCACTGCGCACTTAGGGTACGAAGCGCACGCAAGTCATGAAGTAGCACAAACGGCGCACGGGTAAAAGACGCAAGGTGCCAGGCACGCGAGGTGTGCGGTAGGTGCAAGGTGTGCGAGGTGTGCGCGAGGTGCAAGGTGCGTGAGCCAAAAGGTGCGTGCGAGGTGCAAGGTGCACGAGGTGTGCGCTAGGTGCAAGGTGCACGAGGTGTGCGCGAGGTGCAAGGTGCGCGAGGTGCAAGGTGCACGAGGTGTGCGCGAGATGCAAGGTGCACGAGGTGTGCGCGAGGTGCAAGGTGCGCGAGTCAAAAGGCGCCTGTGAGGTGCAAGGTGCGCGAAGTGTGCGCGAGGTGCAAGATGCACGAGGTGTGTGCGTGAGATGCAAGGTGCGCGAGGTGCAAGGTATACGAGTTATCGTCCCTACCAGTAAGCTTTTGGCCGTGGAGTTTTAGAAACTTCCAATGTCCATAACTTAGGCTATAGGATTCGGAATTGGGCAAAATAAATGTCTAAACTGAATGAAATTGAATTTTCTACAACATGGAACAAGTATTTTTTTCGAAAATAAGAAAGATTGATAGATAAAAATCACAAAAATCCATAAAATCTTAGTTTTGGAAACTTAGATCTATTCAAAGATAGCCATTAAAATCAAAAATACTAAGTACTAAACATGTAGAGAAGGGGGAGAGGAACATTCTAGATTAATAATATCAAAGAAATAAGAAAAAATAAAAAATTGCAAGTGGTCTCTCATTTGTGCAAGATGTACTTGCCTAAAAGTTGCTTTAAGGAAGGAAATCAAAAGTTATAAGGGGAGAGAGAGAGAGAGAGGGGAAGAGAATATATATAGTAGGGTTGGGTTGACCCATAAAAATCATATTCTTAACATGACCTAACCATATGACTAATGACATGTTAAATGCTACATGATACAGCTAATTAAATTAATTAAATAAATAAAATTGTAACTACAACACGGTCCAAAAATTTTATCATCGAAGCAGTAGCTACGCCTACAACCAGACAAGGACAAGGGGTGTCACACTAATCTGCGACGAGATATTGTTACATGCCATTGCCAGTTATAAATACATGTTACATGCAATCAAGATACATGTACCAGATACCATATACAAAAAAAGTTGACAAATTTACGTATTCCGAAAACGGGGAGTGACAACGACGTTTATAGGCGTTGCTAAAGTATCTTATTTTGGTAGTGGTATTACTAGTTATAATTATATATTTTTGGTGAGGATATTAATGAAATAAAATAATAAAATCTCTCAAATCCATCGATTTGAGGTGTTTTATAATGCCACTCAAAATTATATTACACCAGTTTGAGAATTTTTGAGCCGGTCAAAATCGGTGCCTCAAAAAAAATTAATAACCATGAATTTTCATAAATGGACGGTTCAAAAACACCCTAGAACCGGTTAAAACATCCTTACCAAGCAGATCCTTAATTTACGTTTAGGTCTCAATTTAAACCACTTACAATATAAATTTCTAACATAGTTTTTAATATTACACAATATCTAAAACTAAATAATCCTTAATTCAAGCATGAACCATGCATGTCAAGGTCAATCACCAACAACTTTCTTGATGCAGCTACCTACCCACTAAGACCAACAGAACGATTTGGAGGTTGGTCAGTGACATCAGATCATCAATACTCAAAGTGGTGGAGCAGAGGAACAAGGAAGAAAACGAGAGCAAGGACCTGCTGCAGTCCATCATAAAGAACGCTGCGGAAGCAGGTGCAGACGAATCGTTCGTCGTCGACAACTGTAAGAACATATACTTTGCGGGGCAGGAGACCATCTCCACTGCAGCTAAATGGGCACTGGTGCTCCTTGCCACCAACCAGGAGTGGCAGACGCGAGCTCGCCGAGAGGTGATGGAGGTCTGTGGTGCTCGTATGCCGAGCTCGGAGGAGCTAACGAAGATGACTCTGGTAAGTTTGCCAGTACTCTCTCACTGGGATGATTTTAATAGAAAGCTAAATTATCCTAACGGCACCTCAACTACACTGTTCGAATGTTTTGACACCTTAACTTTCTAGTGTTCAATAAAACCAATGCATATCCAGGGAAAATGCATGATGTGGCTTCTGCCATGCCTAATGTTTCCTAACAGCACACACAACAGTACCTCTGTATAACCATACCTATACAGGTTAGTGTTTGTCCCATATTTTGCAGTATCGGCCTACAGATTCGATACTGTCAATACCAATACGATTACCAATACCAATAATGACTGATATCAACATTGGAGGTCTCTTCTCCGGTCAATTCAGCAAAGTAAATTAAATAGAAAAAAAAAATCAATCAACAACTATGTAAAAATATAGTATTGTTATAATAATATGTAGAAGTTTTTTTTTTTTTTTTGTCTATCTCATGTAATCCAATTGGCAAAGGTGGCTGCTATCTCATTCAATTACAAATTAGTAAGAAATAACACATTAAATACTTAAAATTATGCTTAAAATATAAAATATTTTCTTCCAAAAGTTCAATATTTTATTAATAGTCATTTATTTTTGGGTACCAAAATAAATCCAATACTCCAATCCGAAATTACTAATACCTCCAATACCGATACTCATAGAAAGGTCCAATACAGATTCGGACAGCAACTGAATTATTCACGAAAAATCATACGCATGCTCTTCAACAACCTTGCTATACCCTTCCTTCAAGATGTCTCCAAACTTGATGCATGCTATATATAGGTCGATTTGATAGAATATTTTCCTAGATGATTGTCACTTCCATACCTAAAATATCCGCTAAGTACTCCATGACTGCTCTCTAGTTCGCTAAGTCATTTTAAAACTCAATCTCCATCTACCACCTCAGTATATATAGGAAACAATGTCCTTACTATTAGCACTCATTAGTGGGAGTGTCCTGGCACTGGAACGCTCTTACTGTGAACTAATCGTCCAAGAAAGAAAATCAAACACTAATTCCGTTATCAATTTCTGATGCAGTTGACACAAGTGATCCAAGAGACACTTCGCCTGTACCCAGCGGCACCCTTCCTAGCGAGGCAGGTACACGAGGACATGAAGCTCGGGCACCTGCACCTTCCGAAGGGGACCGCCTTCTGGATCCCGCTGCTCAGCTTCCACCATGACCCCGAGCTGTGGGGGCCGGACGCCCACAGGTTCAACCCCGACAGGTTCGCGAGGGGGGTCTCCGGCGCGTGCAAGCATCCTCACATGTACATGCCGTTCGGGACGGGGCCCCGTACGTGCCTGGGCCAGAACCTTGCCATGGTCGAACTGAAGATCGTGCTAGCGAGCATCTTGGCGAGGTACAGAGTCTCCCCCTCCCCGAACTATTGCCACTCTGTGAATCTCGGGGTAGTTATGGGACCCAAGTATGGTGTAAACCTTGTGATTGAGAGGGTTTAAAGATCAAATAATTGTATGGCTCATGTAGGTAAAGGCACATACAGAGATGAATTGTCGGTCACTATAAGTGCAAATATTAGTTTCTCACAATCACATTGTGTGCAATTAACTACTTGGACGCCTCTGGTTAGACTTGATCTGGTTCAAGGTTTTTATTTCCCATATCATATTGTTAGTAATATAATTCACAACTCTGTATATAGATTCTGAAAATAAAAAATAAAATAACGATCTAACCGAGATCGAGGCTTGAACTTGGTTCAATGTCCTTAAGACAATATTCGTCCCGCACTGGTGCTTACGGTTTAATGACGATTAGTCTTACATGATACAACGGTTTTTCTCCTTCGGTAGCAACACTTCACACCGTAGGAACTCGTCGAAGCAACGTTGGTTGTCTCTCTCTCTCTTAGACTAATTAATGCTAGATGGATGAATTGATTAAGTAATTGAATTATTCAAACACTTATTCTTTTATAGAAAATAAAGAGACACAATGGAAAAGACAAACATTTTCAATAGATTCGTTAAATAGAATCGTACACATTTTCATAGATAGATTCGTACACCTTTTCGTAGATTCATTGCCATAGATTCGTTGTAAGAAAGCAATTATTATTATTATTATTATTATTATTGTTATTATTATTATTATTATTATTATTTCAAATATTCATTCAATTATTTCCAACACATATTAGCTTCTGAAAGTAATAGTATGCTTAAATTTAGAATTTGCTGATCAAGAATCCGATCAGCTTAAAATATACGCCAAATTATCCTAATAGCATCCCGACTACAGCGTTCGGACCTTTTTGACACTATAACTTTCTAGTATTCGATTTTGATCCAAACTTCATAAATTGCTTTTTTGAATAGTCTTTCGTCAATTTTAAAGCACATCGAGATCAATTACCGAGGCCAAAGTAGACGTACCATAGTCTTTGAGGGTCGTGCTTACTGCTTAGAAATGTAAAGGTTCCAAAGTTCATTAGTGATCCGGCTCCACCGTTTTATGTTGAAATTTTTTTCATGTGTATTTTTATTTTTGCGCTGTCATGATAGCTCAAGTGGTTAGTATGGTAAAAAAAAAAGGTAAGGTTTAAATTCCATAAAAAGCACTTGTTTTGTCACCATTTTTTGTGAAATCCCTTCGGAGAACTCGGGCACGGACGTGAGCGCGGGACGCAAAGTGGCACACTTTTGTACTTTGTACGTACGCATCGGACACAGAGTCGATGTATTTATCGGGGCTACAGTGGCACGATGTCGTAAAGCTACGGGCAGTGGGTATGTGCGCAGAGTTGGCGCACCTTGGCGTGATTCCGCAGGGTTGCAGTGGTACGGTTCTATGAGGCTACGCAGTCAGCGCCTAAACTGCTACTTTGTCTTAGTATCGTGGTTTGCTGCAGTTAGAGGTTATTCTGTTTTGCAATTGCCCTATTAATAAAGATTTATTGGTAATAACTGCCATATTTAACATAGAGTTACTCCATGGTCTTCTGCTCATGTCTTTATTAGAGAAATTATTGTGTGGTCCGGCCTCACCACGTGACAATGATGAATGGTGAGCCCGACCACTAATTACTTGACACTTGGCATAATGTTTGGCATAAAAAGTTTCAAAAAATTGTAAAAAAATATAAAATATGTTGGAATTCACTTGACATATAATTAGAAAGAAAATAGAATTTTTTTGCTTTGAAAACATTAAACAAAATTGACCTAGAAAATAAGAAAAATATAGTGATATAATTGACTATGCCAAGTGTCAAGTAATTAGTGGTCGGGCTCACCATTCATCATTGCCAGGCCGGACCATACAATAATTTCTCCTCTTTATTGGGCAGTTACAAATTTTTAGGGGATTGCTTCCTAAGCTCCAACACTTGGTGCTAAGAAGAAAGAGAAAATAAATAAGTACATAATTCTTTTAGAGAGAGAGAGTTTCCTCACCAGCATTCGAATCTTTGCATTAGTTCTAGTCCGAGAGTCCAGTAGCACATCAATGCTTGTCCACGAAGAGATGTGACAAAAAACGTTCCAGAATTTCTTCCGAACTTGTTAATTCCTAGGAGAGAACCGACAAGAGTCGACCCTGAGCTCATAGGGGACCAAATCGAACTTTCAAAATGGTGGCCCTATACATAATGTAATTAAAAAAAAATTGTGATCACCAAGAATTGAACTAAAGACCTGTCACGACCCGCACCCACTGTGAGGGCACGAGTACGTAACAGCGCCCAGCCTACGCCGCAGTGTCGACGGTAGAACGCTGTTCTAGGTCACTATCTAATCAATCAACTCACGCAATTATATAGTGTACTTGTCAAAATCTCAACTCCGAACAGAGGACAAGTATAGATATAATGAAGTCTCAATCACAGTCTAAGCACGATATGATAACACAGAAGTCATAACTAAGACTAAATAATAACAACAAATATCAATTACTAAATAATAATATCTCAACAAACTCAAATACAAACTCATATATAAAGTTATTTACAATTCAAGTTCTAAAACATGAAAACTAAACCAAGTCAACTAGCTAGTCTCCCGATCACTCTGAGTGTCGAGGCCAAAGGTAGCTAAACCATCTCCTGGTCCATAGTAAGTAGGGCAAGTGTCCTCAGGGCAATCATCTGTAAAATTTTAACAGGTCCAGTCAGGACAAGAACAAGCACAATCTCATATAGAAAATCCAAGTAAATGACAGAAAACTATAAAGCAGTTATAGACAGTTGTATTGATGAACATGGCAGTTTATATTCAGGTGATGGTATAGAAAGACAGATAAGTACAAGAAAAGTAAAGTAACTAAAACAAGAGGAGAATCATGGCAATAAAGACTGTAAAATAGAATCTAGCTGAACTAGAGTAACATGGTATAAGTCCAGACAGTAAATGTAGACAAGTGTAAACTCCAATGTAAGTCCAGTACAAGATGAATCTAATATAAGATGAATCCAGTACGAGACGATTCCAGTCATAGTGATCAATGATTCCAGGGTGAGTCCATCCTATACTCTAACAGTGTATTTTAAAATACTGAGGTCGACATATAAACGGCTATAGGTAATCCGGCACATCACACACCAGGCCGGGTGTGAGATGGCTATCATTCCAGTTTGATTCCAGCATGAGGGTGATTCTAGAATTGGGGTATGTCTACATGTCTTACTCAAGTATTTTCCCTCCCAGCAAGTACAAGTGAATCCAGAATACGATACGAGAATCGAGATGAGTCAAGCCAAACATGATCACTACTAAAATACAGCAATTTGGCGATGGACCATTAGCGACGGATCTTATCCATCGGTAATAGCGACGGACTAGCGACTACCTTGTGACGGACTACCGTCAGAAAGCAATGGATAATTTTTTTATTTTTTGTGTCAAAATCAGTCGCACATCCGTTGCTAATTTGACAAAACTGTAGCAACATATTGATCTCCGTCGCTAATATGTCGTACATTGTGGCGGCAAAATCTAAAAAAATGGTGCGATAAATTAGCGTCTAACTAGCGACGGATATTCCGTCGGTAATCTAGTGGGTATTTAGCGACTACGGAGCGACGGATATACCCGTCGGTAGTCCGTCGCTACATTCTATAACCTAACTTAAATTGAACCGATTGGAGGGAATTTTTCATTCCCCCCAAAAAGACTCTCTCTCTTCCCCCTCTCTCTCTCTCTCTCTCCGGCGGCGAGCTCTCTCCGACGGGTCTCTCTCTCCGGCGAAGCTCTCTCCGACGGGTCTCTCTCTCTCTCAGGTATGCTCTCTCTCTCTCTCTCTCTCTCTCTCTCTCTCTCCCTCTCTCTCTCTGTTTAACATATAGGGTTTCGGGTTTTGGGTGGGGTCGGCTGTCGCTAGGGCCGACGGGGTAGGAGGGAGGGAGTGAGGGCGGGGGGGGGGGAGGGTGTTGAGGGCGGGGGGCATGGTAGGGTTTAGGGTTTCGGGGCAGGGGTAGAGTTTCGGGTGGGGGGGTTGGCTGTCGCGGGGGCCGGCGGTGAGGGGGGAGGGAGGGGCGGCGGGGGGTGGATGGTGTTGGGTGCAGGACGGGGGACAGGGGGGTATGTAGCCTCCCTTCCCGAAAATGTTTGAAAATATTTTTTTATTTATTTATTTGATTTAAATGGTAAATTTTAGATTTTTTATATTAATAATTATTTAGTTAATTACTACGGTAGATGACCTCAAGATCAACAACTTCCGCGCTTGAAGTATTACAGATCCCGTTGGCAAGGTTTTCGAATATTCAATTGGAGTCATATGAATTGTAGGAGGGCTTGGAATCATGGTGCCATGATGCCATCTTTTTGGAGCAAGATTTGGGTCGTTCCAAGATCATGGATCTACTTCATGGCGCTTTGGTAAACTTATACGCGTATCATTATTCTTGAACTTAATTATATTTTTTTAATTCTTAAGATATGTTAGGGTTATTTTGTATTAGACTAGTGATAATATTTGTGTTATAACTAGGCTATTGTAAATTGTTTAATTGTGAATAAACAATTACAGATTGTCCTCCAAATCTTGTCTTGCTTTACTCCTCCAATTATCAGGGTACTAGAATTCACTCACAATATGCTCTGTATAGAATATACAAGGGTAGAACTGTAATTCCAAGTGAATTCGTATTACTGAATTCATGCAAACCAAATGCTATGAATGATTCCACTTATGTATTTTGGCAATTAAAATTGAAACTATAAAAGGGCCTTGTCGCGTTGATATTTATGTCTATCCAGGCAATGAATTTCATCTAAGATTGTTATTGCATCTCCAAATGCAAACAAACCATTCCCACAACAAAACCCAAGCACAGCCCAGCCCACCCGAGCCAGGCTGGGCTTTTTCGAACTTAAGCAGCTTTCCGAGACCAGCTTTCCCGAACTTAACCCCTGGCGTGACACAGCCATATATATACGTATGTGAACGAAGAAAAATAGAGGGAGCCCAAGCCAGGCCCAATTCCAGCTAAGCCCGACCAACTCCCTATACCTGAAACCCGACCGAGCACACATCATAGAATATAAACCTGCAGTGAGAAACGAAAGGCAGAGGAAGGTTGATGCATCTAAACCCTAACCCCGAACCAACGCCGCCATCTCCATAGCATGGGCGGTCACCCCGACGGCCGTGCGTCGTCGGAGGACCACCGGAGTCGGCCGCGCGCGCGCGGACAGCCGGAGCAACCACAGCAGTTCGGCTGTGTCGACGCCTACTTCCAAGTGCGTGTTCGTCCTCCGTACTCCATGAAAGTTCGATCTATTGATTCCTACATGAAGTCGATATAACCCTCTCAAGATCTCCACGATTGGATCGAGATACCCAATGACCAGTCAGGAATGTCGACCCAAACCTTGGCCAAAATCTGTTTTTTTATAGTTCGTAAACTGTTCCCAAGCCCTATTTTGGAAGGCGATTTGTCGCCAATCCCGAGAGGAATTTGAAAATATGATTAAACAGTATTAGAGACTATTTAAACACCATGGAAACCCTATTTTTAGTTTGATTTTATTTGGTTATTTTTTTGTTTAAAACCAATTCAAAAATTAGAAAATAATTAGGAAAATTGTTTTTCAAAAACCCGAATTTAACCGATCCGACGTGCGTTCCGCCAATCCGGGCGACGTGGTCGCGAACCGAAAGCATCGAAAGATGTGTAACGGCTTCGTGGTCGTGTGGGCTTTGATGAAATTTAAATTGGTCGCGCGTGCGCGACGAATTTGATGCGTATCCGTCGAAATTCACCGTATCGGCCTCTGTGCAAATTCTCCAATTACTTTGTGTACGCTCGTCAGATCGAGACGAAACTTACGCCAATAGGACCATATCATTTTTATGGTCCTGCATGCCAAGTTTGGTCCGATTCTGAGACAGTTGATCGGATCATCGTTTTGCGGGCCCCACGGTCCGACCCAACGGGTGATTTTGTACACGGCCTGCCGGAATCCAACTTTGGACATACGGGTGGATTCGTATTGAAAAATCGGACATATTGACATATAGTTTTACGACTTTAGAGACCATTGACTCTGGCACAATTTTCGGTACAAAACGGGTCCAACGACGGACACCGTTTTTACCCGAAATTATCGTTTTGCTCCTGTGTCCAGAATTGGACTTAACGACAGGAAATTCTAGCTAATTTGACTATTCTGAGAATATTAGTAATGTTTATTTCATCTTTCAGAGATAGTTGTGATGACTTGGACTTTCTGACTTGTTGATTGACGATACATTGTTGGTTCTCCGTGCAACCCTCAGGCAAATATACCTTGCCAACTTGTACAATACAATTTATATGCATGTTCATTATCTCACTGCTGTTCTTTTCCTTACATTTGTGATTGCTTTATTTTATTGTTTGCCATTGATTATAAAAGAACAGAACAATTATATCGGAGGACTGGACTTTTACTTCACAATACAAACTCGCTCGTACAAAGAAAGCCTAGGGACGAAAACCTAGGTACAGCAATCTAAGTACAATTATTTAGTTTTTCTGGGGGGTGGCGGTAGAGGCTCGGGAAAGCGACGGCAGCTCTGCCTTACTCCTTGGACGATCGGACGTAGCCTTGGCTCTGGTGAAGAAATGCTCTTGGATGTGTGGAGAGACTCCCTTGTGCCTTCGGTTGCTAGATCTCTAGATGTCTCTGTAGTGCTCTCTCTCTTTTCTTCTCCCTCCTGTAAGAAAATGGCACCTTGCTATTTATAGGAGTGGGATCCGATCATTAGGGTTTGCAAATGATTGCCTCCTTGAGAAGTCGGCGGTTAAGGATCAATTAATTCGGGCCATTAATTCTGATTGTAGCAAATCTAGGTAATTAATGTGGATTACATTAAATCTCTGTGGGCAATAAATGCTGATTGCCATGAATATTTGTGATTTGTGATAGTCTGCCACGTGTCCAATTTGCTCGATTTGATTTGATCTGGGCAATTATGACGATTGCAACAAATCTAATTTTGTTAGGATTTGTTAGCACCCATAATTCCAGGAAAGATAAGACTGCCACGTGTCTCAATTATCGCGAAGAGCGCCACGTGTCTCAACTGGACCGTCCTGGCAGAGCCGCATATGGGTGGTCCTCTCAGCCGTATGAAGCATGCAGCCGCATGAGGATGGGCAACCGCATGGGGATGGACAGCCACATGGGGATAGACTGCCGCATGGGGATGGGCAGTCGCATGGAGATAGGAAGCCGCATGGGGATAAACAGCCGCATGGGGATGGACAGCCGCATGAGGATGGGCAACCGCATGGGGATAGGCAGCTGCATGAAGTGGGCGGCCGCATAACTGTAGCAGCCGCATGGAGTGGCCTCGGAACTTGTTAGATTTTGTCAGCTATAAGAAGATTTTCTTCTCTTTCCTAGGGACACGCCATCATGTCAGTCATTATTGCGTCTTTGTGCCAGAGCTGTCATAGCTGTCGTTTGTTAGAGCAGCCGTCAGGGCATTAAATGCAGCCGAATATCGAGAGAAGAACTGTTGAAGGCCACGTGGCTTCTTTCTGGGCCGCATGGAACTATCCGAGCCGCATGGACCCTTGGGTCGCATGGACGTCTGAGCCGCATGGGGATCTTTCTGTCGGAGTCGCATAGGCATTTCTTTATTCTTTTCCATGCTTCTACAAGACCCCCTTTAAAGTTTTTAATTTACAAAATTGAAATACTTTGAATAAGAAGCATGGCCATGTAAAAACTCTTCGGGCCGCATAGGATGTTCTGGCCACATGGGTGTCTCAGCCGCATGGCCTCCTCAGCCGCATGGCCATCTGAGCCGCATGGGCTTTCCAGCCGCATGGGCTGTCTGGCCGCATAAGCTCCTTGCCACGTCTTCATGCCACGTGTGTAAATCTTTGCATTGATTGCCTTTGATTTTGCTGTCAGATTTAAAGTCGTTTTTTCGGGCAGGATCCCAAGAGTTTAGCCTTGAATAGTCGGATCGCCTTGATAACCGAAGAGTCGGTTACACTGCACATGGATCGATGCGTCGGTCTATGGGCTCCGCCTATAAATAGCAGCGTGTTTGAAAAAAAGACTTCTTTACTTTCTGCTCTTGCCCTAGCTGTTGTTCTTGTCTTTGTCTTCCTTCTCTGATCATCAGCAATGGCTCCCAAGTCCTCTAAGGTTGTCGCGAAGACTGCGGCGAAGGACAAGGGCGTGGCCTCGACGTCGGCTGCAGCACCCAAAGCTCATTCCGACGTTCATCCTGCTGTTAAGGGTAAGGATTTGGGAAAGTCATATGCTTTGAAACCCTAACAAAGTCGGCTCTGTTGTATGCTTTATGTACAAGCCTTTAATGCAAACTGTTCGAATTGTATGGGCCGCATACATGTCCTATAACCGAGCCGTATGGGGGTATACCCCATGTCTGAGATGCATGGGAGTTGTCTTAGTAGACCGCATAGACGCTTCATAAACTGGACCGTATGGAGCCCCTCTGAACAGAATTGCATGAGCTCCCTTTTGGAATGTGCCGCATAAGGCCCTGACCATCTTTTGACTTTGTTTCTTTTTATCTTTGATTCTTGCAGCAACCCTGCCGAAGGCTGAGATTATTGTGAAGGAAGAGTTGCTGCCCCCTTTCAAACAAGAATCATCGCTTGTTAAGGAGGAGGTAACACCAGAAGCGGAGGAACAGAAAGGAGAGCTGGCATCCATTGCTGTAAAGGAGGAGCCCCAGTCTGACGGCGGTAGTACTGGGAGTTCTGATCTTCCTAATTCGGACGAGGACTTTGCTCAAGTACATCCTTCATATGCAAAATAGTTAAGGGATTGGTATATGCGCCCCCGCAACTAGGATTCGCGGGCTCTCACAAATGTCCGCCTTTTGTCTTAATATTTCTGTCTGTCTTTACCTGTAGTTTTGTGTTTTACCTCTTTTTGGGCATCGATGTAATCTTTTTCTTTTTGGTCTGAATGAAATAATAGCGAACTTTTCTGGTGTGCTCATGAGATATAGTCATGTGAATGTAACTGATCTTGAACGAACAGAATACATTCGCTCTACTCTTTACTTGTTAGTAATTGTCCCAATGGGGGACATTCTGTGGACCTATTATCCTTGGCGTACCCTAGTTTTGGATACGGATAATAAGTTGGGAGAAAACCAGCATACTTACTCAGAGGTAATGAGGACATGGCAAGTATGAGGGTTTCTTCGATTGAGCCTTCCTACTCAGAGGTAATGAGGACATGGTAGGAGTGGGCTCCATGAAGGGATACATAGAACGACTCAGAGGTAATGAGGACATAGAAGTTCTATGTAGAGGGGTATGAGACGAATCAGAGATAACATCGACGTGGTCGTCTTAGGAATTTTATGGATCTGTTACCCTTTTTGTGCACTGAAAGTGCGGGTAGTGGATCATGAGGGGGGAAGCTCTTTTAGGAGAAAAGTTCAGAGGTATGATCATACATGACTTACTACCTAGGAGAGACGATATAGATTTATCTGTAGTGACCAGAGTGTAAGTTCAGCGGTACCTGCGGGTACATAACTCGATAATCTAGGAGAGTTATAGTCGGCATGTGAGTTCAGTGGTACGAAAAAGTACATGACTCGTCGTTCTGGAAGATTTGTAGTCGGGATGTGAGTTCAGCGGTACCAGCAGGTACATAACTCGGCTATCTGGGATATTTGGAGAAAGAATGTGAGTTCAGCGGTACTGGAGGGTACATAACTCAATAATCTGGGATTTTGTGAATGTGAGTTCAGCAGTACCGGCGGGTACATAACTCAATAATCTGGGGTTTTGTGAATGTGAGTTCAGAGGTACCGGAGGGTACATAACTCAATACTCTAGGATTTGGAGAATGTCGTTTAGACATAATATTTCTTCAGGAACTTGCCGTTGACGGGCAACATCAGCAAGTCTCCGTTTTGTTTTACGAGGCGGTAAGCACCGTTGGAGAATACAGCCTCAATGATAAATGGACCTTCCCACTTTGGCTAGAATTTGCTGGCAATTTTGTGAGTCATAACCATCGGCCTCCGAACTGCCAGAACGAGATCGTCCACTTGGAATGTTCTGATTTTAACCTTCTTGTTGAAGGCTCCGGAGATGCGTGCTTGGTATAGCTCGATTCGTTGCTGAGCTAATAGGCGCTTTTCATCTAAGGCCTCCAACTCTTGTAGCCGACGACGGTAGTTATCGTCCGTCGTCAATTGGTAAGTGAGAGCGACGCGGAACGAGGGTATTTGAGTCTCCAATGGGAGAACTGCCTCACTCCCGTACACCAGGGAGAATGGTGTGTTCCCAGTAGCCGTTCGGACTATAGTACGGTACGCCCATAAGCATTCACCAAGCTTCTCGTTCCAGTCGCGTTTGTTGGATGATACGAACTTTTTGAGCAACTTGATGATGGTTTTGTTGAATGCTTCTGCCAACCCATTCGCTGCCGGATTGTATGGTTTTGAAGCAATATTCTGAATTCGATGTTTGTCGCAGAACCGATAGAAGGCTTGGCTTGCGAACTGCGGGCCATTATCATGGATGATCCTTCGGGGAAGTCCAAAGCGATAAATGACGTGATGTTTGAGGAAGCTGATCACGTTTGAAGTTTTTACTTTTGCAAGCGGAACAGCTTCCGCCCATTTGGAGAAGTAATCCGTGATTGCGAGTATGAAGCGATGTCCTCGGAAAGAAGGTGGAGTGATCGGACCGATGATATCCATTCCCCATGCTTCGAATGGCAAGGACGCCACTGTCGGATGTAGAAACTTGGATGGCTGGTGGATGAAATCCGCGTGGACCTGGCAGGCTTTGCACTTCCTTGCATAGTCTATCGCATCTGCAACCATCGTGGGCCAGTAGTAGCCCATTCGGCGAAGACGGTCTTACAATTTTGGGCCAGGCTGATGGGCCCCACAGACACCGTCATGAGCTTCGCGTACGGCTTCTTTGGCTTCTACGTTTGACAGATATCGAAGCAATAATCCATCGTAGGATCGGCGATACAGCATTTTTGTCTCTGTATCGTAGAAGAATCTGAGAGAACGCCTTCTGATAGAGGTAGCTTCCTTTGGGTTCTCGGGCAGGATGTCGTAGACTACGAAGTCTATGAATGGTTGTCTCCAGTCTGGTATTTGTCGATCGTTTGAGCGGAATAACTCGCCATGAATTGAACGTTGTTCTTGGGACAGACCAGTTCATGGCCTATCACGTCCACCAAATGATGAATTTGGTTCGGCACTGCTAGGGAAGCGGCAAGGCCTACTAGGGCATCGGCTTCGATATTTTGGAGTCTGGGGACGTGTTCGATGAAGAACCCTTCAAATGACGAGATGATGTTGATCGCTATTTGGTGATAGGGGATCATGTCTTCATGGCGGACTTCGTATGAACCCCGGATCTGATTGACGATTAACTGTGAATCGCCGTATGCATCAAGATATTCTACCCCCAGCTCTCTTGCAAGTTGGAGGCCAATGACTAAAGCGTTGTATGTAGGAGCGTAAAAAGTGCTTCAAAGAAAGAGTCATCTCATTCATAAGTGGCCTGCTTTACGCCTAAACAGAACGAGTAATTTCTTTATGCCCAAGACAAGGCTAATCGTGTTACGCCTAAGCAGATTGATCATTTTACGCTTGGGTCTACATCGCCAAGGACAGAGCAGCCTCTTTTACGCTGGACAAAGCTGTCAAATCTCGCATTTAATGCAAACTTTGACATGAAGATATCAATGATGGCATTTACCACAGAATCTAATGGAATTTGTCTTATACAAAGACCATTGTTGTCGTTTATAGAGATCGAGCTACTTTACGCTCACTGTATGGTTTCTTTTACGCACGGAGTTTTACATGAGTCCTTACGCTCATAAAAAACAATGTGTGCGTGAAGTATATTTGAGCCATTTTACGCTCAAGGTTATTCAATAACCACTTTATGCTGGAAACCTATTACAGAGCTAGTTTACGCTCATCTTACTACGCCCAGAGGATGTTAGGGCTATTTTACGCCCTATTCTTTCTGGCCAGTTTAGAACGTGGTTTGCCTACATGGCCTTCATGCCACATATTTCGAAGAACGTGTGTACATGTATCCTATTCTTACTGAAATGATGGGACGCGTGTCAACATACGTAAAGGATGACTCTGATCATGGGTGGCAGTTGTTAGCGTAAAGACAGATTTTGATGCTCTTTTACGCACGGAAGCCCCAGTCTATAAATAGACTCATTTTTCTCATACAACACACACAGAGGCATGAGAGAATAGAGAGATCAGAACTTCGAGATTTTGATTCTCCAGAGCATTCTTCTTCAATCTTTCTTCCAGAACAGAGTGAAGCAAAGCAGGAAAGCATTCGGCCTCGCCATCAGTGCCCAAGTGCGTCGATACCTTTCTGGTGACTTAGTTCTTCCAAGTTGTTCTACTTCAAGCAGTGATCTTCATCATCATCATATGGTCCAAGGAACAAAGTGATCATTTACAGATCAGACTTCCATAGCAATACTTTTCCAGAATCAAATTTGTACTTCTTGTACTTTTCCTTATTTTATTTTCAAAAGCTAATTCCTCCCAGACATTTTGTTAAGTGAAACAAAAAATGACGACTCTGCTGGGGACTACCTTCTCCTATGACGAGGAGGTGATTGCTCAATATGATGATGTTTCGGTTGGTTCGACCAAGAAGACTCTGGTTGTGCACTTCGACCAGACTGCCTATGAAGAAATGCTCCGAACTGGGGGTAGTTCTCGCCACTCTAATGTTCAAAAGTCTCGCAAAGCGTGAAAAGTTTGGATTCCCAAATCCAAAGTGGTTTCCGATCTCTCTGTTGCTTCTGATGACAAGGGAATTCTTCCCACTTCTGTCGTAGAGACTCCCGTTCGTAACGAGGCAGTCTTTACTTTAGAGTTGCACTCAGAGTGTGACGATTTATCTCCCGTTTGCAATGGTGAAGATAACCAGGTTTCAAGCCCACTATGTAAGGATCAAGTTTTACGCTCAGTGGGTAAGAACCAAGTTTTACGCTCAGTACATAAGAATGAGTCTCCCATTCGTAATGGGGCAGACTCTAAAGTTTGTGCTTCTGGGTGTAAGAATCAGTCTCCCGTCTGTGACGTGGTAGGCCAAAATAAATTACGCTCCTCGCGTAAAACAAAATCTTCCGTTTGTAACGTGGTAGATAACAAAACTTTACGTTCCATGCGTAAAGATAAGTCTCCTGTCTATGACAGTGTAGATGAAATTCACAATGATGTTCACACATCTAATGTGAATGTATCTAAACGTGTGCAGCGTAAAAATATTGTCGGTAAAGCTCCTGTCCTACACCAACAACCTTCTTATACTGCTTTACGCAAAGTACCAAACTTACAAATTACACGCCAAGAAAATGGAGTCCTGCATGCTAAATCTCAAGATTTACGCACACAACTCCAAACGCGTAAAAATGTACAGTTTGGTTCTGCGAATGCAGCCAGTAATCTTCTTTATACACAAAGGACTAAACGTTTTTCTACCCCAAATGTAATAAAGAAGAATACTTCATCCACTCCTTCTGACTTGTACGAATTGCTAATGCAAAAGCGTAAGAATAGACAATCTCCGGTGACATTGCCCCAAGAAAAACATCATTGTGAATATCACCAGGTTGTGATCAACTGTTGTTGTTCAGCATCAAAACGATCAGTTTTTGATCGGTTGAGTTTCAATGCGCCTCCACATCAAGCTGAAGACCAAGAACATGAGTTGCCATATGTGTCAGTCAATATGGCATCTCATACTAACAGAGGACGACAACCAAGACGGAACACGTCCCAAACTCCAGGTCAACAACAGTTCAACAGGCTTCTTGATTCCTTTGAAGGAGTATATCAGAATACTCGGTCAAGAAGGCAAAGACTATTGCAGACTTCTGACTCGGAAGCTGGGGGTACTCAATCTTTTGAGTCTGATACCGATAGTGTGGACTCGTACTTCTATACAAATCCTTCTGTATCTTCAAGGAAGGTCGAATCCTACGCTGTTGGGGATGAACCAGAGACATCATCTGTTAATACAGAGCAGCGTCTCACCGCCGTTAAGCAATCACTGAAGGATATGCTTAATATGGTGCAAAGCATACATCAAATATTTTTGAATCAGCAAACTGCTCAGCCGACAGTAGTGACACCAGCACCAGTAGCAGCACAAACTTAAGATAGTCAAGGGGCTGAAATATCTTTGAACATTCAAGAACCTGCTGCTAATCAAAATTTTGCATCTCCGGATCCCATCATTCCTGAAGATGTACCACCTCCAATGGGGGTCATGGTACATCCAACGACTACTCAGTCAAATGTGCTTCCTCAAACCAATGAAGCCATTCAAGCAGTGCGTGAACTCAAAGCACAGTTTGAAGTTTTGAGGCATAAAGATTAGCTCCAGAGGTTAGGGATTAAGCAACCTTAACCTCCTCATTGGAATGATGTACCCTTTCCATCGAAGTTTAAGCCATAATCCATGGTTTTATTCGATGGAAAAGCATCCCCCAGTCAGTATATCAATTACTTTGATATTATGACTGTACACTTGTAGAAAAATGATGCTCTTCTCACTCGAGTGTTCATCGGGTGCCTCACGGGTTCAGCTTATGACTGGTATCGTAGCTTACCCGATAATTCTATTTCGTCTTTTGACGAATTCAAGGCAATGTTTCTCTCCCGTTTCTATGAAGGAGGAATGGACATGAACATGTCCTCCTTGATTGAAATCAAACAAAAGGAGAAAGAAGATACTCGGACGTTCATTGAACGTTTCCGATAAGCTACTCTAAAGATGCCTCATGGTATGCCCGATTCAGCGTTGATTGATACGTGCAAGATGAATCTGCGACCATCCATTGCTATCTTCACGGGTTCCCAATTCACAGATTGGGCTTCGTTCATCATAGCAGCAGTTTCTACCGAGGCCAATGGTAGGTTGGCTCGTGAACACGGGATGATTTTTGCTTCAGAAGACAAAGGGAAGAAAAATAATCCTGGCAATCGTAATGTGAAGGGAAAAGATACTCTTATGGTCAATCTTTCCAAGAACAAAACGACGCTAAGTAATCAGGAATCTTCCAGGCCAAAGAAAGAATACTCCTTTGACGAAAGTGATATCCCAAGGATATTTCAATGTCTGGTAAAAAGTGGTAAACTTCAGATTCCAGAGCCAAAAAGGCCTAATGAGGTGAATCTGACTGACAATCCTAAATATTGTATCTATCATAGATACATTAATCATCCTACCAGTGCTTGCTATGTCTTGAAAAAGAAGATCCAAGAGCTGATAAATGGTGGTGCTATCACTTTAACCAATGATGACCATACTGTCACAACCAATATGGTTTCTCTTCAGTTCGTGGATTTTCCTCCACAGCAAGTCCCAGATGGAATTATCCCAATCCCGAAGGCGACGATAAAGATTGTGAATATCCCGCCTGCCAGGGAAGAAAGTGCAGAATTGCTGCCGCTCACATTGAACAATGGTGAAATCATGTGGGTATATCCTGATTTAGTACCTGAGTTGGAAAATGAAGGTAAAACTTCGAAATCCAAGAAAGGTAAGAAAGTCAAGACCTACAACAAGATTTCTCATGTTATTCTAGATCCTGATGACTTGGATCATCCATGGGATGGCCTTCCTCTTGAAGATAGACTGAAAGGACTAAACATCTGTCCTCCAAGTCTAGCTCCTCCTACCAAGCTCAAGCTTACCCATCAGCAGTGGCTAGCTATGAATAGTGTTCCTTTATACCGGGCACAACAAGTCTTTGCTGCTTATGAAAAAGCTCCAACAGGGGTTTCTCCTCGTATCCCAAATCCTTTCCCTCCCTTAACTACAGAGACGTCTATGCTTCATTCTTCGGTAGTTACAGAGGTTCCTTACTCTTCATGTGTTGAGACACTTGTCAAAAGTTCACTGCCTATTCACTTGTATAGTCAGCAATCTGTCCTTCTCATGAAAAAGATGGGTTATGACTTTCAAAAGGCAGAAGGTTTAAATTATGATAAAGGAATACGTCTTCCTTTACAAATTAAAAATCAGAATTCCACTGCTGGATTGGGTTCTGAAGTTCCTCGTAGCAACTCTCACAAGAAGAAGGCTAAAGGAAGAAAGACTAAATCCTGTAATATGGTACTTTCTTCTCCTGAGTCTGAAGAAGAAACTTTTGCTGGTACAAGATCTGGAAAAGAGTACCACAAAGACTATGAGGGATCCTCCAAAGAAGCAGAAGATGTAGTGGAAACACTACCAGTTCAACATTCTCCTATTTCTGCTAAACCGTCTGTGGTTGAAAAGGGGAAACAGAAGGCAGTACGCTTTGATATCCCATTGAAATCTGCTTCCAGTCAGGGGGTCGTGATGAAGCCTTACAAGTTCGATATTTTAGCTCAGTTAGCCAATACTCCGGCTAGACTATCTATATTTGAATTGCTTCGCCTTTCCAGAGAAAGCAGAGAGACTTTGAGCGAAGCTTTGCTTCAAGCAGATTCATGCTTGGCTCAACTCAAGACTCCCGATAATATACCAGTGTCATGTCCGCAATGTCATAGCGTGATGGAAGCAATTCCCAACATCACCTTTACACAAGAGGATATGCTATTGAAACACAACAAGCATGATAGGCCTCTGTGCTACACTGGATATATCGGATCCACCGAAATTGACAGGATTTACATTGATCCCGGGTCCTCAATTAGCATAATTCTTCAGAGTATGCTAAGACCCCTGAGGATTCCTACTAGTGAGTTGACTTACACTAGTACCACGATTGTTGGTTTTAACTATGGCAAGAGCAAACTACTGGGAAAGATTCGTCTGCAGATTCAGATTGGTGATCTTTGAACCATGGTAACTTTCTATGTTATCAACTCGAACGTATCCTACAATATTCTTCTTGGAAGACCGTTGATTCACGAGCACAATATTGTGCCTTCAACTCTCCACTAATGCTTCAAATATGTGGATTCCCAAGGAGTCGTAAAAACTGAGTTCGCTGATATTAATCCTTTCAAGGGTGTCGAAGCCTACTTCTCTGATTCAAGGTTTTATAAACAAGAGCATATGAAAGAAATATCAGACATGGCTGAAGATCAATCATCATCTGAGGATCAGTCTATTAATGAAGATCCGTCAGAGGAGCAACCTTTGAAGATCATAGTCAAGGGACGAATCCAATCCCGACCTGTCAATGATCAACCTTTGATAATCAAGGTTAAAGGAAGAACTCAAACTTCATCTGGGGAATCAATAAATATTCCTACTAAGAGCCAAGTTCAACCTTTTATGATCAAAGTCAAAGGGCGTACTTCTTGTACGAATGATCCCGAACCACCATTGATTGTCAATCTTGGCAAGTCTATGCAGAAGACGGATAATTGTCCATTGTTGACTAGTCCGAAGCGTAGCAATCAGATTGTAAATGATGTAAATATTGATCATTCTGTACTTTGCGATATCAATGAAGATTCCTTCTTCGAGTATATGGCTGTCAAGTTTATTGAGAGAATGACTTTATCTTCTGATAATCAAAGTCATCAATATGAAGACAACAAAGAACCAGAAAAAACTTTGTACATTGATCATAAAGAGAATTCATTTCCTCCTCATGTTGATGTCGGACCTTATGCTCAAAGGTTCCTGACATCTTCTCCCTATCTGCTTCCTGTAGCCGCTTCATCGCAAGCTTGCGTAACTTTCAGACGATACGAAGAATCCTATTTCGTGGTCCCATCTGATAAGAAAAACAAGCACCAAATTGTGTTTGGTCTGGCCAGAAATATCCCTGTTACTCAGACAGACGATCTGAAGGATAAAGATAAAGGAAGAATCCGAATTGACAAATATAGTCAACAATCTATCAAGATTATCCAGAATATGGGATATGATCTGAAGACTATGCAAGGTCTCAATCAAGGTAAGGGTAGACGATTACCTTTATGCGGTGACCCATTTTACCAGAAGACTCGTCATGGATTGGGATATGATCGGTCCCATATGTTTAATGACGATATACAAGAAGATTTCTCTTCTAGCTCTTCTCAATCATCAGATTCAGAAGAAACTCTATTCATCGAGTCCGATATATCTCGTTCCTCATATTGTGAATCCGGGCAAACCGATGATGAATCAGAACCATTTGAGAATGATCCTTGAGAATACTATCCTCTTTCTTGCAAGATATATCATTCTCTTATCAATAATGATGTATATCTTCAATGACATCTGTCTCCTTATTCCCAGCTACCAAGGTTTGGTTAAGCTGATTGCTCACTTGCTTATTACCAGTTGGTATATAAAGTTGGATTCGTTATTTATCATGTTAACAAGACCTCTGAATAAATAGCAAATCTATTTGTTTTTCTTATCTATCATGTCCATTTGACCTCTGTATAGATATTAATCTACTCTTCTTTGAGTTTTTACATACTATCACGTCCATATTACCTCTGATTGTATTATATATTCTCAAACAGAGATTAATCTTCTGTCTTATCAGTCGATTAATTAGATTTATTATTTCATCATGTTCTCAAAGCCTCTGGATGAATATTAAATCTACTTATCTATCATGTCCATACTACCTCTGAATAGATACGATGTATTGAGTTTAGAAGATTTGTCATGTTCATATAACCTCTGATAAGTATTTTCTATCTCATGCCTGTTGTTTAGATTCCAAATAAACAATGGGATCACAAAACATATATATTTCTCGTTCATTTGAGGAAACATTGCAAAATGGACAAGAGAAAAGATTACAAGGAACTCTTTCAAGGTGGAGTAGAAATATCTAGAAGTAACTGCCGTAGTTCTTCTAGCCGTTTACCAAGAGAACTCATAACTTTCTTCGTAGCCTTGGCACGTCGAGCCTCAGGGGTGCAAATGCAAGAAAGTTTAGCAAAGGTGGTTATTAAACCCTCTTTGGCTTCATCAAGGGTCCTGATAGTTGATTCAGCCCCAAAGGCTTTCTCTTCTAAAACCGAGCTCTGGGTGAGGTGCAGATTTCGAGCTTCGATCATCTTTTCTCTTTCAGCCTTCAGGCGAGCTAATCCTGCCTCGAATTCGTAGATTTCATGATTTTTGTTCTGAATATCTATGTTCAGAGCATCATAAGCTACTCTGTGACTATGAAGTGCGGGCTTTATCCCAGCCAAGAATGCTTTCTCTTTAGCAACCTTCAGACTATGTTCACGGAGAAATTCATTGTATGTAACCTCCCGAGCGACATAATCGGCTGTTAAGGCATCATATTCCTCTTCAATAAGACTTTCCACAGTCTTACCTGACAGCCTAAGATATTCTCTGATTGGCTGTTCAAGGTCCTCCACAATTTTCTCCAGTGCGGCAGCTCTCTCAGTATCATTGAATAAAGCAATGTTCTTGATGGTTGAAGCCATTGCCGTCTTCAAAGTCTCATAATTGAGGCCCTCATTTAGGACCATTTTTATCAAGGTTGCCAAACTTTTGTAAAAAGTGTCAGTATAAATCTCAACTAGGAGATTCATTTCTGTGCTAGAACTTGGCCTGGCAACAATATCCAATAGGTCTCTTCCTTGGAGATCAGAAGCAGATATCGGTGGTACAACAATAGGATGAGACGAAGTCATTGCTGCTACTTGATCTCTAGACGCTTCAGGGATTGTTTCTCTAACATCTATAGCTACCATCGGTGTAACAACAGACGAAGGTAGAGCTGGCATCGTTACTGCTGATATTTGGCTCCTAAGAACCTCAGACGCAATGTCTTCAATATTCGTCACTCCAGTCGTTTCTGGAGTTTTGGTGGCGGTAATGTTGGTGGATGTGGTGACATCTACAGTAGCTGATTCAGATTCTGGCATCGGCTTGTCAGAAACTGGTACTGGGTCAGTGGTGACAGTAGAGGATGTTATTATAATTTCCCCAGCTTCTATTGGAAGTTCAAGCATGCCTCCAGCATTTTCTTCAATTGCTTGCTCCACAAGATTCTCTACTGCTTCAGCTGTGGTGATACTTTCTACAGTTGATTCTTTATTCAAGCCTGGGTTTTCTCCAGTAGCCCCATCACCACCTACAGTGGGATCGACTCTAGTCTTCTCTCTGTGCTGATCCTCAGCAAGAGAGGCCACTTTGGATTGTGCTTCTTTTGCCTCAAATGATGGAAGATGTTCTTCTTGAGGCCCCACCTCAGGTTTCTGCACTTCCTTCTCTTCAACATTTGCGTCTTCTGAAGAAGAAGTCTCTGCCCTAGATTCCTCATTCTTCTCATAGATTTCTTCTTCTTGAGGAGGAACCACAGGCTTTGGTGCAATTATGACATCTGCAAAGCGAACAAAAATAAGTTAATATACAAAATCATGATATATAATTCCATATAGGTTTTGTATAATACTTGGAATATGTGCATTTTTTTTCAAGATATGTATCATAATCACCATCCCAATCATCATCCTCAAAATCGAGAGCCGGTTCATCTGACGGGATGCGTTCTTGATCAATGGTGGGTACAGTAGTAGCACCCTTTGTAACTTGTGCCTTGGATGGCAGGAATAAGTGAAGTGAGGTGCTAAGACGTCCAGGAGACAACAGTGTTACGGCTCCTAATCCAACTACTGGGGGAGAAGCTGAAGACCCCTCACCTGGGTTAATTGAGGAAGAACTGACCAAATGATCCTCTTTAACTAAAGTATTATCTTCTGGAGAGAGGACTCTTGATTTGGAAGGTCCTCTAGTGGTAGACTTCTTCTTCTTTTCTGGAGTTTTCACCGGAGATATAACGACCGCACTTTGTTTTCTCTTTCGGCCTTTGCCAATGATGATAGGTTCAGCAGCTGGTTCTCCAATTCCTGTAAGGATAACTACCAGGAATGGATCTGGAATGCCAGTATCGTCAGGGACATCTGCTGGCACCCTGATCTGTTCCTCGATATCTCCTTCCTTAGGCCACCTCAAGCTACCTTTCATATTGTAACCATAGGCAAAAGAACGAATTGAAGCATAGAAGTGGGCATACGTATGGAGTATACGTAATTCTGTGGTGCTAGTGGCAGTCAAAATTTTGAATTTAGCACCAGTCCGAGTAGCACCGAAATACCTCCAAGCCCTAGCTCCGTCAAGTAATTTCCCATAATAACGAAAATTAGTCAAAGGATTACCAACATGAAGTTGGTCATATCCAAATTGGCGAGCAAACCTACTAGGTAAGTACGGTTCAAACGCACAACTATCTTCATTTCTGTATATCAGATGAGAAGGCCTGATGCACTGAAGCCACCTAAAGACTGACTGTGGCAATACAACTCTTCCTTCAATCTCGTCTTCAAACTGGACACCGAAGCAATCCGCTGGAACTTGCGGCCGGGTACAGAAGAAGTTCCAACCATAAGAATAATTCAGAACTGCTCGGGTATCTGCCACAGTCGTAGCAATCCATGTAGCTTTGCTGAATTTTTGGAGGAAGACCTCCGCATCATCACCTGGGCCTGGCGGTAACAGTCTGCAGTTGTGATGCAACAACCAGCCCATCAGATAGGTGTAGGGCATCTTTACTCTAGGGAAAACATTCCGATGAGGAGCATTGTTGATTAACTCCTCGCCGAAGGTTCTTACACCTGCATTTATCCGACACACCATGGCCGACAGCAGGTTGATCCTGACTTTAAAAACCAGGCGTACTGCTGGCCATAGCACACTGCGGTGAATTCTGTCAACAGTACCAATACCCGATACAACCCACCTTCTCAACCATAAAGAAAGAAAGCCTGCCAGCAAAGCTCTCCGTGAGATTTTCTGACTACCATGTCTGAGGAAGCTTAAGGCTTCGGTTCCGGCAGGAAATTCTCCAGTCTTCGTAGACAGATATTTGTTCGGGAATTTGTAAGTAATCATCATTTCCCGAACCTTGTTAGAGGGGATTGTTGAATCTATGTTGATTACTGGAGCTTTGTTTTCTTGAAACCTTTCTTTGTCTTCCTTGGATATCTTATCCTTATGGAAGAAGAGATAAGTCGTCCACTTGTTGATATACGCCAAATGGGATGGACTTTCATGCATCGTGGTACAAATCAGGTAGTGGCACATCAGTTCTTCGTATATCTCAATTAACTGAGGGTTAACTCCCCTGATTTCAGTAAGCTCCCTGTTGGAGGGAACGTATTCTTCATATGGGGCCTCCCCCATTGGCAGCTTCGAGATAAACTGCATCTCATGAAGGGCAAGACCCATTTCACCTTTCGGAGTAGCAAAAGTTCCAGTTGAACTTAAATATATTTCCATCAAGGCCAAAAATAAGTTTCCATTCGGAGGAATACCATAACTGGTGGAAGCTACCGCTTCGTACAGGCCAATATCTTTCAACTCTACCTCAAAGTTCTTCATCATCCAAAGGCTTATCTGAATCCAGCTCTGGTTGAATGGAGTTAACCATCCTGGTAGTCTGGGGTTGGTTTGAGGATATAATACAGCATCCTTCATAAATTTATTCACAAACATCGGGGTTTGTACTGGCTGTATTAAACCTGAATCTTTGCTGGGATTAGAGCCTGGCATAAGGCCAAAGATAGAAGTAACACCTCCATTGGGAACACTAGCAAAGTATCCCATATCAGTGGCATGCTCCCTCTTAAAAACAATTCTACCTGGTCGTCCATGACTGCTAGGAGTCAAATTCTACAATATTTGTCGAGGATGAGTAGCATGGACGAATGCTGACAAAGGATAATCTCTGTCCATATCTGGAAGGTACATGGCTCTATTTCCAAATTTGAAAACCCAAGACTCCTTCTTGGGGTGAGTCTGGGATTTATAATCAATAGCATCTCCAAATAGAAAGGCTGGTTTTGCGAAGTGTTGTCCATCTAGTGAATTCAATAATTTCCCATTTATCATGGATAGCAACAACCTATCCCCTTGAGCTGCTATCAACTGTGCCCTCTCTACCGGATATTCGGGGTTCGACTGAAGAAATTTGACATGAGATAAATCTTCCAAATAGTTCGAACCCACCATGCCAACTGATGATCCGAAAACTTCAGCAAGAGGGTGAACTTGCAAATCCACTGACAGAAGGACAAAAGAAATCAAGTTAGTTCGAAGTCTTTATGATTGAAGATATTGACTTTTATGCTTACTAAAAGTTGATAAAAGCTTATGAAGCCTTTGTTCTACAAAGTCTCTCAGTGGTTGATGAATTTTACGCTACCACATAATGAAGTGAGCGTAATAAACTTTTTATGCTGGCATGGATAAACATGAGCGTAGTTAAAAGTTTTACGCTAGCACATTTACTATGGGCGGAAGACAAAATTTTAGGCTGACACGTGTAACGTGGGCGTAGTCTTTTCCTCTTTTTATGCTGACACGAACAACGTGGGCATATGATGTTGTTTCAGTTTTACGCTAACACGTACAACGTGGGCGTAAAGAGCTGAAAGTTTGGTTTATCTTCTTCTTCCTCGACGGTCTTTTCCCAGCCAAAGAATAGGGTTTTTACCTATCATAGGCGGAGCCACGGTCGGGTTGGGATTTCGTTGTGGTGTCGATGACTGAGTAGGGGTCTTCACATGATCAGTCGATGAGGAATCAATGGCTGGTTTCTTTCCCTTGCTGCCGGCGGCGGATGATTTCTTAGGAGCCATCAGATCAGAGTTTCGAAGAAAGAAAAAGCAAAGAGATTCAAGAAGAGGAGTAAAAGTATTTTCTCTCTCTAAAAAGACCTATTTATAGAGAGATTCAAAATCGACTGTTGGATATCCCTATAATCATGCTGACTGTTGGATATCCCCGCTCTTACGCGGATGACTGTTGCGTATCCCGTATTTTACGCTGGCTGATCAAATCTTAACTTTTATACTTCTGTTCAAAGAGTTTCAAATTTTGGAGATATTTAAAAACTTTGAAGGGGGTCTTGTAGGAGCGTAAAAAGTGCTTCAAAGAAAGAGTCATCTCATTCATAAGTGGCCTGCTTTACGCCTAAACAGAACGGGTAATTTCTTTATGCCCAAGACAAGGCTAATCGTGTTACACCTAAACAGATTGATCATTTTACGCTTGGGTCTACATCGCCAAGGACAGAGCAGCCTCTTTTACGCTGGACAAAGCTGTCAAATCTCGCATTTAATGCAAACTTTGACATGAAGATATCAATGATGGCATCTACCATAGAATCCAATAGAATTTGTCTTATACAAAGACCATTGTTTTCGTTTATAGAGATCGAGCTACTTTACGCTCACTGTATGGTTTCTTTTACGCACGGAGTTTTACATGAGTCCTTACGCTCATAAAAAACAATGTGTGCATGAAGTCTATTTGAGCCATTTTACGCTCAAGGTTATTCAATAACCACTTTACGCTGGAAACCTATGACAGAGCTAGTTTACGCTCATCTTACTACGCCCAGAGGATGTTAGGGCTATTTTACGCCCTATTCTTTCTGGCCAGTTTAGAACGTGGTTTGCCTACATGGCCTTCATGCCACATATTTCGAAGAACGTGTGTACATGTATCCTATTCTTACTGAAATGATGGGACGCGTGTCAACATACGCAAAGGATGACTCTGATCATGGGTGGCAGTTGTTAGCGTAAAGACAGATTTTGATGCTCTTTTACGTACGGAAGCCCCAGTCTATAAATAGACTCATTTTTCTCATACAACACACACAGAGACAAGAGAGAATAGAGAGATCAGAACTTCGAGATTTTGATTCTCTAGAGCATTCTTCTTCAATCTTTCTTCCAGAACAGAGTGAAGCAAAGCAGGAAAGCATTCAGCCTCGCCATCAGTACCCAAGTGCGTCGATACCTTTCTGGTGACTTAGTTCTTCCAAGTTGTTCTACTTCAAGCAGTGATCTTCATCATCATCATATGGTCCAAGGAACAAAGTGATCATTTACAGATCAGACTTTCATAGCAATACTTTCCCAGAATCAAATTTGTACTTCTTGTACTTTTCCTTGTTTTATTTTCAAAAGCCAATTCCTTCCAGGCATTTTGTTAAGTGAAACATTGTACTCGGCCACATTGTTAGAGCAGGGTTCCGTGAGGGAGTAAGCGCGATTGATCACCAGTCCGGAAGGAGAAATCAGCACCACCCCGACTCCGACGACGATGTTGCCCTTGGGTCCGGTCCTTGAAGCACCGTCGAAGAACATTCGCCATATATCATCGTGAGAGGTCGCATGCGAGTCGGCGATCTCATCTGGGATTTTTTCGTATATTCTGGTCGACTCCGAGCCTGGGTGGGCTGCTAAAAAGTCTGCCAGAGCTTCACTACCAAAATATATGGATTTATCGACGGCCTTATCCGTCGGTAGTCCGTCGCCAAAAATAAATACCGACGGATTACCGACGGATATTTTGGTAAAACAGCCGTCGGGAATAACCTCGTCGCTAAAACATATCCGTCGCTACTCCGTCGCTCAGCGACGACTTAGCGACGGAATACCGTCGGCGCATTTAAATATATATAGCGACGGATTACCGACTAGCTTTCGTCAAAACATGTATCTGGATATAGGGTTACCGATGAAAAACTCCGTCGCTAAAGAGTCGGCAAAATCGTATCAGTGATTTTCTGATACGCAATATCCGTCGCTAATCCGTCGTAAATTTGTCGGTAAAAGCGTATCAGAGATTTTCCCATACGGCAGGTTGTCGTTATGCCGTCGCTAATCCGTCGAGGTGTACGACGGATTAGCGTCGTATTAGCGACAAAACATCCGTCGCTAACTGCAAAATTTATGGACATCAAACAGAACCAGGTCGACGGACATTCCGTCGCTAAACCGTCGCTCAATGTAAAATTCTCCAGGTACCGACGGATATTACGTCGCCAATCCGTCGATACATTAAATTCCTACAGTTAGCGACGGATAGTCCGTCGGGACTTTGTCGCCAGTCCGCCGTAAGTTAGTCGCCAATCCGTCGCTAAGTGCAAAATTTATGGACATCAAACAGAACCAGGTCGACGGACATTCCGTCGCTAAACCGTCGCTCAATGTAAAATTCTCCAGGTAGCGGCGGATATTACGTCGCCAATCCGTCGATACATTAAATTCCTACAGTTAGCGACGGATAGTCCGTCGGGACTTTGTCGCCAGTCCGTCGTAAGTTAGTCGCCAATCCGTCGCGAAAGCTAAAATTTATGGACATCAAACAGCACCAGGTCGACGGATCGTCCGTCGCCAATCCGTCGCTTTATTGAAATGCTCCAGGTAGCGACGGTTTTTACGTCGCCACTTCCGTCGCTAACCTCAGTTTCTCCAGTTAGCGACGGACTATCCGTCGCTGAGTGGTCGCCAGTCCGTCGCTAACTTCTAATTTTTGAAAAAAAAATACTGCAAACAGACTCTTTCCTGTTTATACAACACATCCAACACAATATCAAACATGCAAAATATCCATATACAACACCATATATCCATATCCAACACGAATATCTAACGTATCCAATATCCAACACCATATATCCATATACAAAATATCCATATCCGACACCAATATCCAACGTATCCAATATCCAACAAAATATTACCAACACAATATATCCAATATCCAACATTAAATTATCCAAACATAAAAAAAATATCCGAACATACAATGTATCCAAATATCTACAAAACCAACAACATAAACAAAATCAAACCCCGTCCGTCGGATCGTCTCGTGCTCGTGCCGTCGCATCCGCTTTGCGTATGTACTCCTCCACCGTGTGTGCCGGCACTTGGGACAAGACATGGTCTGGAAGCGCGCGTAGCTGCTCTGGCGACAACATGTCAAGGAGCGTCAAGATGGTGTTATCCGATACGATGCGGGCGTCCGCAGAGCGGTTAAACAAAAGCCGTCCGGGGGAAGAAGGACCAGGTCGATCCGAAGCACCGGTAGCAGCAGTAGACGGACCTGAAGCACCACCAGATGAACCGGGAGCACCAGCAGACGGACCGGGAGCAGACGGATAGCGCCCCAACACTATCGCCCGTAAATCTGACACCGCGGAGGTCAGAGTCGCAAGCTGCGCCCTCACATCGTCAACCGGGGGCGCTGGGGGAGGCGGAGGCGGTGGATATCTCGGGGACGGCTGCAACGAGGGCGCCATAGAACCTAAGCCGTAGATGCGCCCTTTCCTAACGCCGCCGACGGATTCTACGAACACGTCGTCGTAGCGAGCGGCCATAAAAGAGTGCGTCTGGGTGGGCGTCGTTTCGCCGACATTCTCGGAAGGGGGCTCGATCTCAAGCCGACTAAGTGCCTCACGATACGCAGCCTATCCAATGAATGTGTTTATACTATAAGTTTTCCTAAGTTATAATCTAAATCCTATGTTTCCCTAAGTTATAGTCTGAATCCTAAGTTTATCTAATTAACTTAACAATAATTATATTTCTAACATAAATCTCATAAACGTAAGTACTTACATCAGTCTCCTCGGCCCTCGCGTCGACGAAGCTCCCGTCCTTCCGCCTCTTGTGCGTATGTACGAATACATCGTGAGCGGTGACCGTCTCCGCCTCTTTCCCCTGCTTCACCGCCCGTTGGGCCTGCATACGTAGAATTTAATTAACTTCGTATATTAACAGTACGAAATTAAATAATAGAATGAATTTGAATTTGCGCTATCTCACCAAATCTGCACGCGTCGATGCGTGGGGCCTTGATCCCCCCGTATGCAGACCCGCGACCTGTCGATTAGCCTTAGCTTTCTCCGATTTCAGCTTGAACTGCGGAGTATCCATCTTCTCCAACATCTGCTCATAGTACTCCGCCCGGATCCAGTCCTTCCTCGTATGTGCCGTACGAAGGTCGTACACCGTATCCCGTATCTTCTTCCCGGCGGTGGCTTTGTAGGTCCTGCGGATCGCCTCCTCACGATGGGGGGGCCACCAGAACGTCCTCTGACATACAAATTCAAATATCACGTAATAAAAAATTTAATGATTTAAAGAATAATTAATAATTCACCGACGGATTTATACCCTTATCTCATCGAGCCAGACGTACTTCATGTCCTGAGGCACCTCAGAAAAATTGAGGTAGGGGCCATGGTTGTTATCCCGGATAATGCGCCCTAGAATCCGGGCAGCATCCCACGGGAAAAACCTATAAAGAAGCAACGACTGGATTATTAACTTGAATAAATGAAATAAATTTAATAAATTAACTTAAATTTACTTACGATTCACCAGCGGGCCATAGCTCTCATCGGAACTCGCCCACCAGCCTCTCTGGTGGCGTCGGGGGATCCGCGGGTCCGCGCACGTACTCCCCGATAACAGGATGAAACTGAATCCCGGGGTACTCTGAGGCCCATCCTGCAGTAACTGCTGGGCCCCCTGCTGCATCTGCTGCTGCATCCACTGGTATATCCGATGGCGGAACGGATCCGCTAGCGGATGGAGTCACAGGCCTCGACAACGATGTCGGTGGCACCGAGGAAGAATGACGACGGGAAGAGCCTGTGTCCGGGCTCTCCAAGTCGGGATCAGAGGTCACATCCGGGGAATGCGGCTGGCAACCACGACCGCTACCACCACGCCCACGCCCACGCCCACGACCACCACCACCACCGCTGCCGTCGCCGCCACCGCTACGACCACGGCCAGCACCACCAGTACGGGTGCTCGCAACCATGCCCTGTAAATAGAACACATAAACAAAATACCGACAACATAGATTTATAAATGAATATAAAACTAAACATATCCATACCAGCAGCAGGGCGATGAGTGTCGCCCAGACGAGTAGGCCTAGGAGTGCCATCTGCAAAAAGAAACTCATACAATAATACGCAAATATTCCAAACTGAAATAAATATTACAATCAGAAGTGAAGTACGAATAAAAGCTAGATACACAAAATCTGATAAAATCACGCACCAATACAACAAAGTACAATTCTTGTAACTTTTGATGAAAGGGCATCTTGTGTTCTACTAGACTTGTAATTGTAAATCCAAATGTAATAGGGTAATTTAGGATTCGAGACTAGATATTGGGTGCTTCAAGATACAACTGAAATATAGCGATATTTAATCATCGTCATCGTCCTCTTCCTCGGCCTCGGCCTCATCATCATCATCATCCTCATCGTCGAATTCATCTGTATCCTCATCCTCATCCTCATAAAGTTCTTCTTCTTCTTCTTCTTCTTCTTCTTCTTCTTCTTCTTCTTCTTCTTCTTCTTCTTCTTCAGTCTCAATACTTGGGACAAGACGCCTCTTTCTCCCCTGGTTGACATCTAAGTCTTGTATATCAACCTCTTTCTTCCCTCTATTTTCATCAGCAAGAGGTATATCAACCTCTAATTCAACATCCATGTCACAAGACTGTTGTCCCAAGTATTGGAGCTTTTCGATCTGGTCCTCTTGGTATGCTGGGTCTCCAACGTTGAATGTATTTCTAGATTTAATCTTGCATACTGCCCACCAGTCAAAGCGATCTCTTGGGTAGCTTGTATAGTAGACTTGAACAGCCTGACTTGTTATCGCAAACGTGTCGGACCCTCTATACCAGCCTGATGGCTTCTATGGCATTGGAATCTACTCATATAGGAATGAACTTGAACTGATGGGTGTTGTAGTCGATTTCAGCGAAGGATCGTCCTTTGTAGCATCTGGACTTCAGTTGCCAGCAGAGCCAGGAGATGTTACGGCGGAAACTGCTCTCATGTTACTTCTCCTCCTCCACCATGGCTCTGGACCCATCTGCTCCTCCCTTCTTCCCTTCTTCTCATTCGACTATCTCGGCCTCCTATTCGGCCTACTATTCCGATATCGATACTTTGAACCTTGATCTTAACCCAAACCTATATACTGATCGATACTAATCCGCTACGTCCGATACTAAGTATATACGGTCGATACTGATAGCGATAGTCCGATACCGATAGCGATAGTCCGATACCGATAGTTCGATCGATACCGATAGTTCGATACCGATAGCGATAGTCCGATACCGATAGCGATAGTTCGATACCGATAGCGATAGTCCGATACAGATACACATGGACCTACATATCTATATATCACTAGTAGCCATACTCCTCTACATACTACTCTACACTAGGATCTAGTAACCATATACTACTCTACACACTAGCTACGTAGTCATACTCTAAAATAAGGTAAACTAATTTACCCACACATTAAAACCAACCCAATCAAATCTTAGGCAAACTATTCATATGATATCAATCGAAATACAAATAGGTCAACTAGGCTAGTTCTAGGTCAAATTAGGAGTCCAAGTCAACTCTGTCAAAACTAACCTTAATTAGGCTAAACTTCTACCTTAGCTAATCAAATATATATACTAGACTTCACGACGTGTGTCTGTGTATATATATATATATATTATTAATAAATTACTTAAAATTATGCCTATATATATATATATATATATATATATATATATATATATATATATATATATATATATATATATATGTGTGTGTCTGTGTGTGTGTGTATCCGTGTGTCTGTGTCCGTGTGTGTCCGTGTGTGTGTGTGTGTGTGTCTGTGTGTGTGTGTGTCTGTGTGTCCGTATGTCCGTGTGTGTGTGTCTGTGTGTGTGTCCGTGTGTGTGTGTGTCCGTGTGTGTGTGTGTGTGTCCGTGTGTGTGTGTGTGTGTCTGTGGGAGAGGAGGAGGAGGACTCCTGCGCGGGGACTCCAGAGTCCCTCCTATGCCCCCCCTGCCCCGACCCCCCCAACCCCTGCCCGACCCCCCCAACCCCTGTCCGACCCCCTCTTCCACCCCCCTGCCCCCCTGCCCCGACCCCCCCAACCCCTGCCCGACCCCCCCCCAACCCCTGCCCGACCCCCTCTCCCACCCCCCTGCCCCGACCCCCCCAACCCCTGCCCGACCCTCCCCCAACCCCTGCCCGACCCTCTCTCCCACCCCCCTGCCCAGACCACCCCCCCACCCCTGCCCGACCCCCTCTCCGACCCCCCCTGCCCCCTCTCCCACCCCACCCTTGCCCCGACCACCCCACCCCCTATCCGAACCCCCCTGCCCAGACCACCCCCACCCCTGCCCGACCCCCTCCTCGACCCCCCTGCCCCCGACCACCCCACTCCACCCTTGCCCCGACCACCCCACCCCGTACCCGAAACCCCCCTGCCCCACACCCTCTCCGACCACTTCGACAGCCCCCCAACCCCCCAAATCGTAAAAGAGAGAGAGAGAGAGAGAGAGAGAGAGAGAGAGAGAGGGAGATAGAGAGAGAGAGGAGGGGAGAGAGAGCATACCTTAGAGAGAGAGAGGGAGATCGCCGGTCGGAGAGAGGGAGATCGTCGGAGAGAGAGAGAGGGAAGAGGGAGAGTGTTTTGGGGGGAAATGAAAATTTTCCCTCCGTCGGTTCAATTTAAGTTAGGGTACAGAAATTAGCGACGGATTATTCCGTCGCTAAGTCGTCAGTAAATCTCGTGCCAAGTAGCGACGAATTATTCCGTCGCTAAGTCGTCAGTAAATCTCGTGCCAATATTTTAGGCTTTTGCCGCCAAAATATGCGATGTTCTAGCGACGGATATAAAACCGTCGCTGCTTGGCCGACGACCTATCGATGGCGTAGCGACGGATATGGACATAAAAAAATAAAAAAAATTGTCCACTACTTTTCGTCGGTATTCCGTCACAAATCCGTCGGTGATGCTACGGTAATAGCGACGAAAAATTTCCGTCGCTAAAATACTGTAATTTGGTAGTGCTTGACCTTTAACAGCCTTTTGTGGGACGAAGATCATATGGTAGGGGGACAGTAATATTGCCCATGTAGCAAGGCGAGAGCTGAGTGCCCCTGGTTTAGTCATGAGGACCCTGAGGGGGTTGACTCGTGATATCACATGTATAGTTTTCCCTGTGACATAGTGTCGCGTCTTTTGAGTGGCGAACACTAGGGCGAGGCATTCCTTCTCCACGGAGGTATATCAGTGCTCTGGCCCGATCATCATTCGGCTAAGGTAATATATAGCTTGCTCATGGCCTGTATCATTATTTTGTGCTAGAAGAGCGCCGAGGGAATGCTCCATTGCTCGTACATAGAGCAGAAATGGTTTTCCAGCAACCGGGGCCACCAGGACTGGAGGGTTCGTCAAATATTCTTTGATGCTGTCGAAGGCACGCTGACATTCTTCATCCCATACAAATGAGACGCCCTTCTTCTTGAGATGGGTGAATGGCTGACATCGCTCGGAGAGGTTGGAGATGAACCTCCTGATGTAAGCTAACCTCCCTTGAAGGCCTCGGAGTTCTCGAAGATTTCTCGGAGGACTCATCTCCATCATTACCTTCGTCTTCTCAGGGTCTATGTGGATACCCTGGGAGGTGATGATGAAACCCAAGAACTTCCTGCTAGATACGCCCAAGAAGGATTTCGTGGGGTTCATTTTCAAATTGTGCGCTCGCATCAGGTCGAACACTGTCCTTAGATCATGCAGGTGATCTTCCTTAGAGCGGCTTTTGACGGCTATGTCATCAACATAGCACTCCACGGTCTTGCGCAAGTAGTCCTTGAAGATGATACTCATGGCTCTTTGATATGTGGCGCCAGCATTCTTTAAACCAAAAGGCATGACTGTGTAGCAGTATATGCCAATCGGTGTTCGGAATGATGTATGCTTTTCATCGTCGGGAGATATCTTGATTTGCTTGTACCCTGAGAAACCATCCATGAACGACATACGTTCGAAGCCGCAGGTGTTATCGATCATGATGTCTGTGATAGGGAGGGGGAACTCATCTTTGGGACACGCCTCGTTCAGATTGTGGAAGTCGATGCAGATTCGAATCTTCCTATTTTTCTTGAGGACCGGTACTATGTTGGTGACCCAGTCCGGATGTTGTTCCTCACGAATGAAGCCGCTGGCTATCAGTTTGTTGACTTCAACTTCGATCGCATCCATGATGCCTGGGCGGAAGCGTCGTTGCTGTTGTTTGACTGGCTTTGCATCTGGCCGAATGTTGAGCTTGTGAAGAGCAACATCGGGGTTTAGCCCTGGCATGTCTTCATAGTTCCAGGCGAACACATCAATATATTCTTTGACGAGTTCCAGTAGCGATTCTCGCTCTTCGTCTGTCAGGCTTTTACTAACGAAGATTGGTTTTGGAGAAGAGTCGCTGCCGAGATCCACTTGCATGACCTCATCTTCAGTAGGAGGCTCTCTTTGTTCAAACCGCTTCTCCCATTGCGCATCTAGCTGTTGGGCCCACGGCTCTAATTCGAAGAGTTCGGGAAAGTCTTCACCTTCTTCGTAAGCATCGACGAATGCCATATTGACAGACAGGACTTGTCTGAATACATCTCCGATGTTGATATCTGAATCAGAAGTTGGTGATCCGGTTGAGTGTGAATGCCAGTCGTATTCCTCATCCAAGCTTTCAGGAGTCGTTGTGGGCGTAACATATCCCAGCCCGCATCGGGTCTTGTTATAGTAGTCCTGTGGTTTGCCATCCGGGACCGACGACTTTAAAGGAAATCGTCGACCAGCGCCGTAGTTCAAACCTGGCATAGTCTCCAGATCGTACCCCTATTTTTGCATGAGGTATTTGGATTGGGGGCTATATAGATAGAGAGGCAGTCTCCCGGCGTCCGATTCGAGATCGACTTCTTCTATGGTGAAGGGCTGCGGATCATTCTTCTGACCGAAGATGATTGGATGGTCCCCTCCCTCGATTATGCGGTAAGCGTCTTCCACGGGAGTGAGTTGATTTGCGGTGTAAACATTTGTCACCTATGTGTGTAGGTGAGCGCCTATACCGTGTTCTATAGCATACATTGTATAAAGCTTATTAAGCTCGATGTAGTTCAAAGATAGCCCTTTATTAATGAATTAAGGTATCTTTTCTAACAGGATTACATTATCTGCGGATGGAACATCAGTGTGAGCAGCCACATACTTGGCCAGTTCTGGTTCTTCTTCGACCACCCCTTGTATAAATGAAGACTGAGAGGATGACTTGGGCAACTTGATCATCAGGGGTTCCGCTGGTGGAGCAGAACGTGGAGTCGTTGGCAAACTAGCAACCCCCAATTTTGGTACTCGATGCTGGACAAGGAGTGGTTGGCTCGCTAGAAGCCCCAGACTTTGTATCGGGCTGACAATTCTTTTTTGGGAAGACGTATCATCATTAGCTTGTCAGAGGGATTGAGCTTCTCCGTTTCTGGCTGGCCGACTCTAGGCCGTTTGATTGTCAGTGGCTCCGTCGTGGGTCTTGGCGCTTGGCCGGACCTTGGCAGCCGGATTATCATTTGTCCTTCTTGTGTCGAGAGGCTGATTACGTCCTTACGCAGAGCGGCCGTAAGGGGTGCGGACTTGCCAGGTTTGCGAGCTTGGAGGTGGATCGTCAGAGGTTCTTCTGATCCTGTGGCTGTCTCAGTTCGGGCTTGCACATCTCCTTCGCTAAGGTGCTTCTTCGACTTTTCGTATAAGCAGGAGTCTGAGGAGTAGGATTCGACCCCTTTGAAGGGATCGATGTCGGCAAATTCTATCCTCACGAAGCCCTGCTTGTCAACATACTTGAAGCACTGGTGTAGTGTGGAAGGCACGATCATATAATCGTGTATCCAGGGACACCCCAAGAGAATATTGTAGAAAGTGTCCGCATCTATGACGTAACAGGTCACTTCTGACTGAAGATCGCCAATTTGGCACTTCAAGCGAATCTTTCCAATCGGGTAGCTCCTGCCCGAATTGAAACCGCTGATGGCCGTGCTTGTTGGCGTCAGACGATGTATAGGAATACGAAGATGGTGTAATAGACCCTTCGGGATGATGCTTATGCAAGAACTAGGATCAATGTGCATCCGATCCACCTTTACGTCGCTGATGTATCCAGTGTAATATAACGGACGATCGTGCAGGTTGGTTTTGATGAGCATATCCTATGGAGTGAAGACAATGTTGGGCATCGCTCCTGTGCAAGCGCTGTCTTAGAGATTTGCAGGCGGGCTCTCTCCCGTGAGGTTGACTTGAGCTAGATATGCGTCGGCATTCTGGAGTGCATCGCTCAAAGCCGCGCGAACATCCTTGGAGAGTCTCAGGAGCTCGTATAATGACAATTTGGCCGGTGTGTTGGCCAATTATGCCAAGATGTCAAAGTTGTAGGGCCTTTCCAGCCCATGAGGTGCCTCTTTTCGGAGGGATTTGTCAAAGCGAGTCTCCTTCGACCTAGGCTTGTCGGTCGTCGGAGGTTGAGAAGGTCCCGGAGCGTCAGCAGTAGCCAGCTGATGTTCTTCAGTCGAGTTATCTGGTGTAGGTTGGGATTGACCACCAGACCGAGTAATGACAGCTGCGGCTTCCTCGACATCTGCCAAAATTGTGCGACAGGATCTGACCTTTCTACTCTCCTTCTTGCCAATGGAGGGTGGTGTGGACTGAGTCACTTCAGGTACCAAGTCTGGATGGACCCACATGACCTCTCCTCGTGACGTGGTAAGGGGTACTAGACCAGTAGCCTGATCTCGAGGAGGTGGAAGATTAGCAATCTCCATTGTCGCCAGAGGGATGGGTACCACGCCGTCTTGAGTCTCTGTTGGAGGGAAACTGCCGAATTGTACTGACACCATATTGGCTGCCATGGTCACCTCTTCGAAATCAATGGCCAGAGCCTTTGAATCGATGAGATGTTGGATGTATCACTTCAGTTGGTAGCGGTCGTGTGTAGCATGGTGGACGTAGCGGTAGTAATGACAGAACTTTGGGCTCTCCATTTTTGCCGGTCGAGGTTCCCGTCTTGGTGGAGGGAGCTGAATTTTATCTCCTTGTATGAGCATGTACAAGATGGGCTTGACATGGCCGTCTTCGAAGGAGTAGGTCATTTGCGGCCATTGCTTGTCTGCCGGTTTTGACTCAGGTTTCTGGGCTGTGTCAGCTACCATAGCCTGCTTGCCATTGTTCTCCCGATTGTTGGAGGAGTTACCACCATTGTTGTTGTTGGTATTAGGGCACTTGCCCTTGTCCTCTCCCTCCGAGATGTGCAATCCCAGTTGACGAGCCTTCTTCAACCTGTCTTCAGCGCTAGTGGCACTGATGATGAACGTCTTCCAGTCCTTGAATTAACTTTCACCCATCCAGAGGCTGATTGTTGGGAGCAGTCTCTTTTGGCAAATTTCAATCAAGGAGGAATCTGGATTACCCGACGGCAACTTCATTGCGGTTTGACGAAACCGCTCAATATAGTTCCTTGTCAGCTCCTTCTCCCCTTGAATGACATCCATGAGGGTGGACATCGTGACGTCCTGTCCTACTTCGTAGAATCTCTCCAAAAACATGCGCTTGAAGCTGGCGAAGGAGTGGATGCAGTTGTCTGGCAGATTACGGTACCAGTCGAAGGCGACCCCTTCCAATGCCCCGATGAATAATCGTGTAAGGATGGCATCGTCATGAGGCAGATGGTCGGTTGTGACTTCGAAGTAGGTGATATACCTACTTACAGATGTCTTCCCATCATATCGATTGATGTGGAATGGTTTATATTTTGGTGGGAAGGGAACATCTCTCCACGTAGCGGGATATGGTTGTCGTATCCTGAGGTCTTGACAATTTTTTCGGGAATGGAACATGGCCCGGAGGTCCTGGACCTCTCTTCTTGTCTCTCTGGCCTCGTCTACAGCGGTAGGAGCTGATATTTCAGGAGGACTATTTCCCGGGTTTAGTACAGCTGAGTTCGAGTTCGCATTGACCGCAGGACCCAAGTTTGTTTGGCCAGGCATCCCTCCTTGCAGAGTAGGGAGGGCTGCTTTGATCTCGTTCACCGATTTAACCGAAGTGCGCAGTATGGCCTCCAGAGTGTCGATGTGTTGGCGATCACTGGGACCATCTTGTTCGTCGTTTTTCATGAATGTCGTCCTCACATGAGTAGAAGTGGAAGGGACGGTGGATGACGTGCCTCCGAATCATACCCCTGTGCCGAGAAGTCATCGGGGTATGTAGGAATGTTCTCCTCTGGTTCGGACTCAGAAGGAATAGTACCCCCAGCTTTCGAGCTTGCCTCGTCTTGAGAGTCGTAGACATCCTCGGGGACGTCGGCACCTGCTGTATCTGATGGGAGAGTTGTTTCCCCTGGCTCGTCTCGTTGGAACATCAGATTGTCGTGAATGTTCGGAGGAGTGCTACCCCCAGTTCCAGCGACCCCCAGTGATGTGGATGATGAATCTTCCACTGTAGCAGATTTTGTCTTTGAACGGGTACCTTAGAAAACTCTGGTGGTGGACAACCGTTTAGACGACAGTTTTTTAGTAACAGTGGTTGAAATCTTCGGGCTGGAAACGTTTATTTTCTTCCCTCTCCCATCGGCAGAGATTTTCTGAGTAGAGTTGCAGGAGACGACGGGAGGCGCCTCATCCTCTGAGCTCGACTGTTATAATCTTTGGAAGACGGACTGCCGGTCTTCTCGTACCGTCGCGTTGTTACAACAGCAGTTGACAATGACTTGGGTGCAGAGATGTTCGTAGGAGGACTCTTTGCACACCGAGGCCTCTTCTCTTTCCTTGTGCTTGTGGAGGATAATCTCACGCAAGTCAGATGGGTCTGGAACGACCATGTTTGCTCCCTGGGTTTTGGAAGACTTTTGGGAACCACTCTGTCCGTTTGCCGCCGGGAGCTGGACTCGAGTGGTTCTGTACAACTTCCCATCAGAGGCCCGTATAACAGTATGTGGAGCGCTCGGATTGTCAGAAGTTGGGACAGCAGACAGAGCTCGCCAAGCTCGCGCTGCCCCAGACTTCTTCACTCTAGTGCGTGAGGGCATATAGTAGGAAGAGTCTAAGTGGTGCTGCAGAGAGTCAGACATATTTTCTCGGGAGCGTGAGAGATCAGGACCATAGGAGAGGCAATCGAAGACTGATCCTGAGCCGCATGGAGCAGACATCATGCGGCTGGAATCAACAGTCTTCATGCGGCTGGCAATCGTAGCCGCATGGGCTTTCTTCATGCGGCTGGAAGTCTCGGCCGCATAAGTCTTCTCCATGCGGCTGGAAATCTTGGCCATATGGGTATTCTGTATCCGGCTGGCAGTTTCGGCTGCATGGACATCATGCATGCGGCTGGCAATCTTGGCCGCATGAATGTTCAGCCTGCAGCTAGTGCCTTTGTTCGGCTTCTTCCTAGAGCACATAGAATCATTCTTTGCCCCTGCAAGTCCAGCATCGTAATGCTTTCCTCTGCCGGACTTGGGGACAGCAGAGTCCTCTATAGCTTAAAGTGGGGCCGTATGAAAGTTGCCTTCGCCATCTTGGGCAGCAGAGAGTACTCCGTCCAGAGCTTGGTGAGGAGCAAATGATTTTGGCCTCCATTTCCTGCGAGCCTTCTTTGTGCGGGTTCGCTTCTGGACCGGGCCAGCGCTCCCGTCGGAGAGCATTTCTTCAAACGCCTGTTGGTCAAAGCGGACGACCATCTTCTGTTGTGTGGAGCCAAGTTTGGCTGCATCCGATTGCATCACCAACTTCTCAGCCGTGGAAAAGTTTATCCCCAGCAGAGTCGCCATCGTGTTTGCCATTGATTATAAAAGAACAGAACATTTATATCGGAGGACTGGACTTTTACTTCACAATACAAACTCGCTCGTACAAAGAAAGCCTAGGGACGAAAACCTAGGTACAGCAATCTAAGTACAATTGTTTAGTTTTTTTTGGGGGGGAGGGACGGTAGAGGCTCGGGAAAGCGACGGCAGCTCTGCCTTACTCCTTGGACGATCAGACGTAGCCTTGGCTCTGGTGAAGAAATGCTCTTGGATGTGTGGGAAGACTCCCTTGCGCCTTCGGTTGCTAGATCTCTAGATGTCTCTGTAGTGCTCTCTCTTTTCTCCTCCCTCCTGCAAGGGAATGACACCTTGCTATTTATAGGAGTGGGATCCGATCATTAGGGTTTGCAAATGATTGTCTCCTTGAGAAGTCGACGGTTAAGGATCAATTAATCTGGACTATTAATTCTGATTGTAGCAAATCTAGATAATTAATATGGATTACATCAAATCTCTGTAGGCAATAAATGTTGATTGCCATGAATATTTGTGATTTGTGAGAGCCTACCACGTGTCCAATTTGCTCGATTTGATTTGATCTGGACAATTATGAAGATTGCAACAAATCTGATTTTGTTAGGATTTGTTAGCACCCATAATTCCAGGGAAGATAAGACTTCAACGTGTCTCAATTGTCGCGAAGAGCGCCATGTGTCTCAACTGGACCGTCCTGGTAGAGCCGCATATAGGTGGTCCTCTCAGCCGTATGAAGCATACAGCCGCATAAGGATGTGCAACCGCATGGGGATGGGCAGCCGCATGGGGATGGGCAGCCGCATGGGGATAGGCAGCCGCATGGGGATGGGCAGCCGCATGGGGATGGGCAGCCACATGGGGATAGGCAGCCGCATGGGGATAAGAAGCCGCATGGGGATAGGCAGCCGCATGAGGATGGAAAACTGCATGGGGATAGGCAGCCGCATGAAGTGGGCGGCCGCATAACTAAGCAGCCGCATGGAGTGGCCTCGGAACTTGTTGGATTTTGTCAGCTGTAAGGAGATTTTCTCCTCTTTCCTAGGGACACGCCAGCATGTCAGTCATTATTGCGTCTTTGTGCTAGAGCTGTCATAGCTGTCGTTTGTCAGAGCAGCCGTTAGGGCATTAAATGCAGCCGAATGTCGAAAAAAGAACTGTTGAAGGCCACGTGGCTTCTTCCTAGGCCGCATGGAACTATCCGAGCCGCATGGACGTCTGAGCCGCATGGGGATCCTGAGCCACATGGGGATCTTTCTGTCGGAGTCGCATAGGCCTTTCTTTATTCTTTTCCATGCTTCTACATCCATATCTAGTACACTCATCCTGTTATAGTTTTACTTTACATGTTTCTAGTTGTCTGCACATTCTTGTTCCTTTCTGTTATGATATTCCTATCTGTTACACTGTGCTAGTCTCATATGTATTCCTTGATAGAGTCGTCTAGTCCTACACCACGATTCCCTCGACTTGATAATAACTTGACTTGACTTGACATGACTTGAGTAGGACTTGACTTTGACATTCTATAGATTGTGAGTACTTACCTTGACTACGGTCTATAGAATTTTTATACTAGGATTGGCTACCGTCTTGGTTGTGAGTACTTGCCTTGACTGCGATTGAGACACTATAGATTGTGAGTGCTTGCCTTGACTGCAGTCTATAGCTTTAACCTATTAGCCATTTCTAGTATGGCATGCCAGTATCTTAGGATCCTTGTGTTTAGATCTTGAGTCTTGGTTCATTTAGTCTCGTTGGATATCCTTGATTGTTTCTTACTTCTTTGTATATTTGTACTGTTACATGTTGGCTTATATATTATGTATCTTGCTAGTCCTCTGAGGACCTGATGATCTCTTCAGGTAGCTGATCGCACGGAGTTAGTTAGCTGAGCATGTGGTAGTTGACTTCAATCGCATGATTCAGGTATTTTGTTAGTGTTATTGATTTACTATCTTTCTCGTGCTTTCATAATATATCCTGCTTATCAGCTTAGCTTTATAGAGTCATATTATTCTTGGAGTCTAATCGGATATATATGCTAGTGGGCTGCAGACCATGACCCATACTTGTTCATTCTTGATTATATGATTCCTGTGGATTGAGATATAGTTTAGATTAGATATGATACCATGACCTTGACAGCTTATACGTACCCGAGTCGGGCGGGAGTCCGCTCGATACGTAGTTGGCTTGCTCACGAGCTCGCGTCCGAAAAGCGGGTGCGGGTCATGACAGGGTGGGTGTTTTCTGTCAGAGGGGAAGGGAGTGGGGGTTTGCTGTCGGGGGTGGGCTGTCGGGGGGTGGCGGAGGGGGAGGGGGGTTTGCTGTCCGACGGGGTAGGGGAGGGGGTGGAGGGGTATCGGTGGTTTCGGATCGGACCATTCCTATGAGTATCGGCGGTTTCGGATCGGAGTATCGGACCATGGGAGGGGGTATAGGTGGTTTCCGATCGGACCAATCCTATGACTATATCGGATCGGGGGGGGGGGGGGGGGGGGGTAACGGAATTGGTATCGGAATCGGAATCGGTATCGGATCGGGGGAGGGAGGGTGGGGGAGGGGTAATCTATATATATATATATATATATATATATATATATATATATATATATATATATATATATATATATATATATATATATATATATTTAGATTAGTGATTTCTAAAATAGCAAGTAAATATTTTAAAAGTCTTTTCCTAAATAATAGTTTGATTACTAAAAGAGTATTTGTTTATATTAATAAGTACTCCTAAATATTTTTGACTAAGCTAGGATATATTTGCTAGACTATTATTATCATATTTTGGTAGCAAATATTCTAGTATATCAAAATGTGTATATTTCAATAATAATAATATTGTTTTACTAAATTATTTCTTGCTAGCTAGTGTATATATATAGTTTAGCTAGAATATATTATGTAGAGAATTAGCTTGATAGAAAATAGTTAGCTAGCTATTTGTTAGAACCTAACCTATTCTTGCCCAACTCTAGGTGGAAATATATATATATATATATATATATATATATATATATATATATATATATATATATATATATATAATGTTTTAAGTATTTCTAAAAATAGTTTCAAAATATGTTATAGAAAGCTATTTAGATTAGTAATTTCTAAAATAGCAAGTAAATATTTTAAAAGCCTTTTCCTAAATAATAGTTTGATTACTAAAAGAGTATTTGTTTAATAGTATCTATATTCCTCCAGAAAGTCCTGCGTGGGTGTCGGCATTCACTAGTTGTTCCTAGGCTTTTGCAGTAAACTGCTTTTGTTCTGATTGTATTTGGTCTCAGTAAATCAATAAAGTTGTGTTTCTCAAAAATAATAATAATAATAATAATAATATATATATATATATATATATATATATATATATATATATATATATATATATATATATATATATATATATATATATATAACTTCAAGTATTACATGTTTTAAGTATTTCTAAAAATTGTTTCTAAATATGTTATAGAAAGCTATTTAGAATAGTGATTTCTAAAATAGCAAGTAAATATTTTAAAAGTCTTTTCCTAAATAATAGTTTGATTACTAAAAGAGTATTTGTTTATATTATTAAGTACTCCTAAATATTTTTGACTAAGCGAGGATATATTTGCTAGACTAAATATATATATATATATATATATATATATATATATATATATATATATGTGCGTAGAGGAGTATATATGTGTATATATTTTTTTTATATGTGTATATATATATATATATATATATATATATATATATATATATATATATAGAGAGAGAGAGAGAGAGAGAGAGAGAAGTATATATAAATTTTAGTACGTCATATATACTCCTCTCTATATATTATATATATATAGAGGGAGAGATAGAGAGGAGTATATATAAATTTTAGTACGTTCGAAACCGAAACTGAAATCAAAAACAAAACCAAATCAGTATCGGTATCGGGCAATTCCTATGAGTATCGGTATCGGTATCGGACTATTTCGTTGATTATCAGAATCGGTATCGGTATCGGTATCGAACTAATTATGTTTAGTTTGTCTTACGATACAGATTTTCACGTCCAAATTGAAATGGATCGTTACTTCGTTGATCGTACATGGATGTACCAGCGGATTAACCTCCTGGACCGTAGGTACTTATAAGTATTAACCGTATCGGATTAGTATCGATCTATCGGTTTGGTATGGGCCGTATCGGTTGGTATTGGTCTTAGCGAATTGGTATCGTCCTATCCGATATGTATCAGCCGTATAGCTAGGATTCGTATTGGCCTTATCGATTTGGTATTGGTCATATCCGATAGGTATCGGCCGTTTTGGATTAGTATAGACCATTTTGGATTTGTATCGTGGAAGGTTTAGTAACAACTGTACTTGGATTTCTCTCTTCTAGAGCTAGATTACCATAGCAAGAGAGTCACGAGAGCGTAGCTGTCCAGTTACAGAACATACATACTTCCTTTTCAATCTCACTTATCTTGATGGAAAGGAAGCATGTATGTTACTGTAACTGGCCAATCACGATCTGGTGACTCTCTTGCAATGGTATTCTAGCTCGAGAAGAGAGAAATCCAAGTACAGTTGTTACTAAACCTTTCACGATACTAATCCGAAATGGTCGATACTAATCCAACACGGTCGATACCTATCGGATATGACCGATACCAAATCGATAAGGCCTATATGAATCCTAGTTATACGGCCGATACATGTACATATCGGATATGACGATACCAATTTGTTAAGGCCAATACCAATCTGATACGTCATATACCAAACCGATAGACCGATACTAATCTGATACAGTAGATACTAAGTACATCCGGCCTATACCAGCGGATCCACCAATTACTGCACGATAGGCCCAACGACTCCAGTTACATCCGGTTATTGGTGAGTACATGATTACATAGTAATTCTGTTAGTCTTGTGATACAGATTTTTACTCTCTCATGCTACCAACGTCACAACTTTTCCAATGCTGCTCCCTCTAATGATGATGAACGCAAAAATCAAAGACCCCCCTCTCCTTTCTCACTCTTCACAGTTCTCACAACAGGAAGGATCAGTGCTTTCTAGTTCTCTTCCATCCATACATTCCTTGGTTCTGATCAAGCTTCTTCCTTCTCCTCTCCTCCACCATGGCTCTGGACCCATCTGCTCCTCCTTACTTCCCTTTTTCTTATTTGACTCTTTCAGCCACATATGATATCCAGCTCAAGTGTAGAGTCGGAGGAGAAGAAGTGGACAGGAAGAGGAGGGGGAAGCAGCACAGCCGGCGGCATGACCTGGAGGAAGTACAGAGGTTTTGCTGGAGGTGCTGGCGATTTTCCTAGGATGGTGTTGAGGAGCAAGTGTAGAGTCGGTCGAAGGAGCTGTGGACCCATCTGCTCCTCCCTACTTCTCTTCCTCTTATTTGACTCTCTCAGCCATATATGATATCCAGCTCAAGTGTAGAGTCGGAGGAGAAGAAGTGGGCAGGAAGAGGAGGGGGAAGCAGCACAGCCGACGGCATGACCTGGAGAAAGTACGGAGGTTTTGCTGGAGGTGCTGGCGATTTTCCTAGGATGGTGTTGAGGAGCAAGTGTAGTGTCGGCCGAAGGAGCTGTGGATTAGTTTTAGCGACGAGGTTATTCCCGACGGATTTTTTCGTAGCGACGGACTAGTTTTAGCGATTTTTCTAGCGACGGACTAGTTTTAGCGACGAGGTTATTTTCGACGGATTTTTTCAGCTCATATCCGTCGGTAATCCGTCGGTAATTCCAATTAGCGACGGATTAGCGATGGATAGGGCCGTCGCTAAATTATTATATTTTAGTAGTGGATGATACCAGCAATGATTCCAGTAATAGAGGCCAGACAATATGGTATGTGTGTCGCATACATAAATCCAGAACTATCCATGTATGATGTAATAGAGAATCACATACAACTAACTAGAACTGAAGTACAGTAATTGATAAATAAATGAGAGAACTATCAGAGAATATACTCGCCTGCTACTCTGAAAAGAGTAGTGTAATATCAGATGTCTGCACCGGAGTCACAATGTCCTCAACAGAGTAATATGGGTTATGACATGTCCAGAATGGTAAATAAGAAAATACAATGCAATCTACATGATTTCTAGGCTAATCTAGGTCAAAGTCAAACTTTGGTAAACCTTGGTCAATTATACTAGTCAACTAGGTCAATCCTAGTCCAGTCAAGTCTCACTAGGCCTAACCAAGCCTAGGCTAGCAAACAAACACACTCACAAGTTACAAATCAACACACATTATATATATCATATATATACATAGACATGGGTTAAAATCAAATAGGTACATTATATATACATGTCAATATTCTACATTACAAACTTGTATTCCTACATTACATTCATATATGTGTACATAGATACATAGTGAGGGCTAAGGCATATTCATGCATATCTACATACATTCATACAAGGATGCATAGGCACTTACTTGTATACATTCCTACATATTGCATTCATTTATTCATATACACACACATAGATAGATACTTTGTCTTCACATTGCATTACATTACCTATATATAACACTCATGCATATATGTTACCTACTACATGGATACTTGCATACATGCATGCTCTCCTACATTCATTCATTTATATTGCATATTCATTAAGTATTACATAACATGCATACATAGGATACACTCATATCATATATTGCATATATACACTATATATATAGAGAGAGAGGCAAGGAAGAGGGCATGAAGAGGGGTGTGTTGTGTGTGCAATGTAAGGGGTTTAACATGTGTGTGCAAAGAGGATAGGTTTATGTGTGTGTGTGTGGAGAACCAATGTGTGAGTGTGTGTCTACATGGTGTGATGAGTGTGTAGTACAAACCAACTCATTTCAGTTTTTAGAAAAAGAGGTACACATGTGTGTGTGTGTGGGCATGTTTTCAGGTTCAACAGTTTTCAGTGTGTATGTGGACTGGTTCATGTAAATCAGGGAGTTTTCAGTTACTGTGTGTGTGTATATCAGTTTTCAGTGTATTTTATATCAGGAAACAGGGGGGTTCTAATATAGCATGTAAGGCTAAGGTGTACATGGCATCAATCTCAGTTTTTTTAGGGTGTAGACAGTGCATAGGTGTATGAACAACAAAATGAAATGACATTGTTCTCAGGTTTAACAGATTTAACACATGACAGTTCAATTAAATAATCCAAAAAAATCAAATTGAAACCAAATCACTTGACATATATTAATTTCTAACATGCTACTAAACTCAAACGTAAATAGGAGAAATCAAACGTCACAAAAATCAGTAAACCAAACTTCAATTCTCAGGAAATCACATTTTAAAATATGGTATCAAGGAATTGGAAGAATTTACAAATTCAAAATAAAAACACAAATATTTATCAAACAATTGGTTGGTAATGATTTGTGTTATATGTAAGAGTGTCAATGTGTTTCATGTTTGTGTGTGTGTGTGGGTGCATATATCAGTGTGTCAATCTCAGTTTTAAAACAGAGAACACACAGTGTATAAATTCTCAGATTTTTAGAGTGTACAAAATAGTGCATATAACAGGGTATGTTGCAATGTGTACTTGCGTGTATCAGGTGTGTGTATAGAACATCATTCTCAGGGAACAACGTGGCAAATCAACTCTCTCAGGTTTGCAATGTAAACCACAGTTAGGTTTCAGTTAATTGAAATCCCAACCCAACTGCTAATTCAAAAACTAATGCAATATGAAAACTAAATCCCCATGCCAGGTGAACCCTAGCATTTTAGGCTAATCCCCAGGTATGAATATATGTGTACAACAATCGAATTAAGCACACGAAACAGGTTAAGGTACATTAGAAATTCTCAGAAATCTCAAGTTGAAAGTTTGGTATCAGAAATTTAGGGAAGAACCCAAGTTGACATTCGAAAATCACATAACACATCAAAATAATGGCCAAGTTAGTGTCGTGTGTGTGTAAGGGTACTCCACAGGTCGTGTCGTGTCCAAATGAGTGGACACGACGTGTCAAAACATTCGTGAACACTGTATACCAGCAATGTTCAGCAGGCAGCCTCGTGCAGCGAGGACACGGCCTCGTGCACGCGAAACAGGGCACAACACGACTCGTGCTCGTGCCTATGTGTTCGCCCCATATAGGGCTACGTATTCGTGTCCCTGACATGTCACCACGACGTGTCCATGAGGGACACGAAGTCCGTGTCAGAACCCCAAAATCGCGTGTTCATTCCAGTGTAAAATCAGTACGGCCTCGTTTTTGTATCCGACACGAAATGAGGTGTCGTAAAACATAGGGAGTGACTTGTCAGTCACTGCCCCAACCTCCACACCAAGTATCGTGTGTCAAAATGCTGTGTCCAGCAAGAAATAGGACACGGGTAGCAGAACAGCGCACACGCGTGTCGTGCAGCGTGTCTGCACCCAATTTTAACACGAAATCGACACGAAAATCACATCAGTCTTCACAAAAGTTAGTATACATATTTAGATCTACAAATTCATGTAATTAGTTTACAAATATCGAAAATAAAATCCTAAGAGGTATTCTATCAAACACCTATACATACACTATGACACGTGTCCGATACGGACACCAAACGGACACGAAATCCACCCAAATTCTAGGAAAAATTAGGAGGCATCTAGATCTAACCTAATATGCAAAGATAATAGAATATTAGAACATTTAGAGGTATTTTACCTATAGGTGCAAATAGCAAGAAAAAGCTTCAAATGAGGGGTTCCTCCTTGCTAGCCAAATGCTCCAAATTGATCCAAAGCTGGAATTACTCTCCACAAACAGAAAATAGGAGAGTATTAGGCTCTAATGCAAGAAACTAGAGTGAAAAAGGAATTAAAATGGAGAATCTATGGATTGGGAAAGAATGGCCATACCTTTCTTTTCTCTAAGTGTTGGTTGAGCACAAAAGAGGCAAGAACAAGTGAATGAGTGTTTATATAGGATTGAGATCCCTATGTGGCTGGTCAATTAGGAAGGAATTAGGGCTAGGGTTCAAGTCATAGGCCATGGGCCAAGTTGCACTAGCTAACTAGCTCAAGTCCTTAGTCTTTGGTCCAATGCAAAAATCCTCCTACTCTCTTCATGAAACTTAGCCAACTTAAGTCAACCAAGGCCAACTTAAGTTAGATTAGGGTCCCATACCATGTTAACTATGTCACCAAAGTCAAAGTCAAAGTCTAGGATAGTCTCTTAAGTCACAGCTAGCAAAAAATCAAAATTAACAATCACCAATGCAATAAATCATAAAATAATTCAAAGAGGCCAAATGACCAAAATACCCTCATGCTCAAAAGTAAAAATAAATCATCCTAATGACATGGTCAGGCTCAAGGTCAGGCAGTCTCTCAGGTTACACTAGCAAAGCATCAAAATCACAAGCCATGACTTAAAACAGTTTTAAATTGATTAAAAATTACCAAAAATTATATCATGATTTAAATAGCAATAAAAATGATTATAAATACAAAATTTCAAAAATACTCTCATTTCAGAAACTGGGTGTTACAAGTCTACCCCCCTTAGAAAAATTTCGTCCTCAAAATTAAGATGATCGCACCCCTACTAGGTCAAACCCGCAATCAAATCAAGGTCGATAGATAACATGCAACAAAATACTACTAGTCATAATTCCACAGTCTCGAACAGGGTAGCTACATTATCTAGCAAATCACAAGCGATATTCTGGCAGGTACTAATAAAAATCACACATGAAAGTGGGAAGGAAGATCGAGAAGGACAAACCTGCTAACCCATCACCTACAGCGTCAGTCTCCTCGATTGCCATAGCAAAAGCTCCACCCCTCTGGTGCTGAGCTACATGTGGCCTAGCTTCCTCAAAAGGAGGTGCAATGGGACAATCTATCTTCTGGTGGGCACCAGACCCACAGAAATAGCAAACCTTCAGCCTTTTCCTACACTGCTCCTAGATGTGTCCCGGCTTTCTGTAGTAGGAATAACTGATCGTCTTCGAATCCTGACCCCGATACTGATGCTGCACCTGCTGAACTCCCACTGGTGCCTGCATCTGATAAATCTGCATATGAGGCCTCTTGGCCTGGCCTCCGCTGCTGCTGGTACCGTGAGCGTCCCGCCCCCTCTTGAGCCTCAGCTCAAGATCATACTCTGCTGCTAAGGCACCCACCAAGATCTCCTCAAAAGTGGCACCACGAGCACTCTTGGTATAGGACTTCACCTCCTTGACCAGTCCCTTTCTGAACCTCCGGGCCTTCGTCGCCTCGGATAACCCCTCGACAAACCTGCCAAGACAGTAGAACTCTCCAGCATACTCCTCTACAGGCTGACTGCCATGTACTAAGGCCTCGAACTGAGTCTCGAGGGCACCTAGCTCTGCATCTGGAAAAAACTTCTCCTTGAACAGCTTCTTGAATGCTGCCTAAGTCTGCCCTGATGTTCCAACCCTCGGGTCTGTCTGGTACCAAGTGCGGGCCAAATCATGTATCATACTGGCTGTCGCCTTGATCTATAGCCTCGCTGGAATCTCTGCCAGTCTGAAAATCTCCTCTATATGCTCTATCCACTCATCAGTGTACATAATGCCCTCTGTACCCCTGAAGTCCCTCGGGTGCATCTTCTAAAAATCTTGGATGCCCTTCTTCTTCGACTGGTGTGGCTGCTGAACTGCCGAAGGCTGAGCTGCTGCCCTCTCAACTACCATCAAGGCCAGATCGATGCCCCGACTGAACTCTGTCGTCTGACGCTGCTGCTGGGCCTCCATGAACTGCTGTAAGAAAGTGAACAGCTGGACTGCATCAACGGATCCTGAAGACGGCTGCTGCTGCTGGAGCATCTCTGGAATCACCGGGCTCTGCCTGTGCACTGGTAGAAGAGCTCATCCGAAAGTAGCTGAAGCACCTACCCCAGCTGGCATAACAGGTGCTGCGGTATCGGGGGCTAGCTGCATAGGACGAGAGGTGGCAGACCTCTCAGCAGTGTCCCTCAGTTCGGAGCCATGAGATCTAGTCCCGACCATCCTAGAGATAGATCAAACAAGGAATCAATACTGAGATAGAAGCGATAAATCAAGGGAGGATAGTTAATTTTCAAGGAGGACAAATTAGCAAGATGTATAGATGGCATGAATTGAAGCAGAATTTTTTCTAACTGTGATTGAGTACCTCTCCGTTGAAGCCTGTCGCTCAATCCTATCGCAGGCTCGCAGCAGTACAACTAAGTCGCCATACTACCACGATATCGTACTAATGCGACTCTCGACCTGCATGGGCCACCACTAAAAATGTGTCACGACCCGCATCCACTGTGAGGGTACGATTATGTAACAGCACCCAGCCTACGCCACAGTGTCGACGGTAGAACGCTGTTCTAGGTCACTATCTAATCAATCAACTCACGCAATTATATAGTGTACTTGTCAAAATCTCAACTCCGAACGGAGGACAAGTATAGATATAATGAAGTCTCAATCACAGTCTAAGCACGATATGATAACACAGAAGTCATAACTAAGACTAAATAATAACAACAAATATCAACTACTAAATAATAATATCTTAACAAACTCAAATACAAACTCATATCTCAAGTTATTTACAATTCAAGTTCTAAAACATAAAAACTTAACCAAGTCAACTAGCTTGTCTCCCGATCACTCTGAGTGTCGAGACCAAAGGTAGCTAAACCATCTCCTGGTCCATAGTAAGTAGGGCAAGTGTCCTCAGGGAAATCATCTGTAAAATTTAAACAGGTCCAGTCAGGACAGGAACGAGCACAATCTCATCTAGAAAACCCAAGTAAATGACAGAGAACTATAAAGCAGTTATAGACAGTTGTATTAATGAACATGGCAGTTTATATTCAGGTGATGGTATAGAAAGACAGATAAGTACAAAGAAAGTAAAATAACTAAAACAAGAGGAGAATCATGGCAATAAAGGCTGTAAAATAGAATCTAGCTGAACTAAAGTAACATGGTATAAGTCCAGACAGTAAATGTAGACAAGTATAAACTCCAATGTAGGTCCAGTACAAGATGAATCTAATACAAGATGAATCCAGTATAAGACGATTCCAGTCATAGTGATCAATGATTCCAGGGTGAGTCCATCCTATACTCTAACAGTGTGTTTTAAAATACCGAGGTCGACATGTAAACGGCTATAGGTAATCTGGCATATCACACACCTGGCCGGGTGTGAAATGGCTATTATTCTAGTTTGATTCCAGCATGAGGGTGATTCCAGAATTAGGGTATGTCTACATGTCTTACTCAAGTATTTTCCCTTCCAGCAAGTACAAGTGAATGCAGAATACGACACGAGAATCGAGATGAGTCCAGCCAAACATGATGATATCAACAATGATTCCAGTAATAGAGGCCAGAGAATATGGTATGTGTGTCACATACATGAATCCAAAACTATCCATACGTGTTGTAACAGAGAATCACATACAACTAACCAGAACTGAAGTACAGTAATTGACAAATAAATGAGAGAACTATCAGAGAATGTACTCGCCTGCTACTCTGAAAAGAGTAGTATAATATCAGATGTCTGCACCGGAGTCACAATGTCCTAAATAGAGTAATATGGGTTATGACATGTCCAGAATTGTAAATAAGAACATACACTGCAGTCTACATGATTTCTAGGCTAATCTAGGTCAAAGTTAAACTTTGGTCAACCTTGGTCAATTATACTAGTCAACTAGGTCAATCCTAGTCCAGTCAAGTCTCACTAGACCTAACCAAGCCTAGGCTAGCAAACAAACACACTCACAAGTTATAAATTAACACACATTATATATATCATATATATACATAGACATGGGTTAAAATCAAATATGTACATTATATATACATGTCAATATTCTACATTACCAACTTGTATTCCTATGTTACATTCATATAAGTGTACATAGATACATAGTGAGGGCTAAGGCATATTCATGAATATCTACATACATTAATACAAGGATGCATAGGCACTTACTTGTATACATTCCTATACATTGCATTCATTTATTCATATACACACATATAGATAGATACTTTATCTTCACATTGCATTACATTACCTATATATAACACTCATGCATATATGTTGCCTACTACATGGATACTTGCATACATGCATGCTCTCCTACATTCATTCATTTATATTGCATATTCATTAAGTATTACATAACATGCATACATAGGATACACTCATATCATATATTGTATATATACACTATGTATATAGAGAGAGAGGGCAAGGAAGAGGGCATGAAGATGCGTGTGTTGTGTGTGCAATGTAAGGGGTTTAACACGTGTGTGCAAAGAGGATAGGTTCATGTGTGTGTGTGTGTGTGGAGAACCAATGTGTGAGTGTGTCTACATGGTGTGATGAGTGTGTAGTACAAACCAACTCATTTTAGTTTTCAGAAAAAGAGGTACACATGTGTGTGTGTGGGCATGTTTTCAGGTTCAACAGTTTTCAGTGTGTATGAGAACTGGTTCTTGTAAATCAGGAAGTTTTCAGTCACTGTGTGTGTGTATATCAGTTTTCAGTGTGTTTTATATCGGGAAACATGGGGGTTCTAATATAACATGTAAGGCTAAGGTGTACATGGCATCAATTTCAGTTTTTTTTAGGGTATAGACAGTGTATAGGTGTGTGAACAACAAAGTGAAATAACATTGTTCTCAGGTTTAACAGATTTAACACATGACAGTTCAATTAAATAATCCAAAAAAAATCAACTCGAAACCAAATCACTTGACATATATTAATTCCTAACATGCTACTTAACTCAAACGTAAATAGGAGAAATTAAACATCACAAAAATTAGTAAACCAAACATGAATTCTCGGGAAATCACATTTGAAAACATGGTATCAAGGAATTGGGGGAATTTACAAATTCAAAATAAAAACACAACTATTTATCAAACAATTTGTTGGTATTGATTTGTGTTATATGTAAGAGTGTCGATGTGTTTCATGTTTGTGTGTGTGTGTGTGTCAAATGTGTGTGTGGGTGCGTATATCAGTGTGTCAATCTCAGTTTTAAAACAGAGAACACACAGTGTGTAAATTCTCAAATTTTCAGAGTGTACAAAACAGTGCATATAACAGTGTATGTTGTAATGTGTACTTGTGTGTATCAGGTGTGTGTGTATAGAACATCATTCTCAGGGAACAAAATGGCAAATCAACTCTCTCAGGTTTGCAATGTAAACCACAGTTAGGTTTCAGTTAATTGAAATCCCAACCCAACTGCTAATTCAAAAACTAATACAATATAAAAACTAAATCCCCATGCCATGTGAACCCTAGCATTCTAGGCTAATCCCCATGTATGAATATATGTGTACAACAATCGAATTAAGCACACAGAATAGGTTAATGTTCATTAAAAATTCTCAGAAATCTCAAATTGACAGTTTGGTATCAGAAAATTAGGGAAGAACCCAAGTTGACATTCGAAAATCACATAATACATCAAAATAATGGCCAAGGTAGTGTCGTGTGTGTGTAAGGGTACTCCACTGGTCGTGTTGTGTCCAAATGAGTGAACACGACATGTCAAAACATTCGTGAACACTGTGTACCAGTAATGTGCATCAGGCATTCTCGTGCAGCGAGGACACGGCCTCGTGCACGCGACACAGGGCACGACACGACTCGGGCTAGTGCCCACGTGTTCGTCCCATATAGGGCTACATGTTTGTGTGTAGTGCCCCGTCCCTACATCGTGCCCCGTCTCCGTCCACGGGGTGCGCGAGAAAGGAACACTGTCGCTATCGATTTGGTCGGGACCGATAGGTCGGAATCGGCCGAGTCGATCGAACGGGAACGGTTGAATTAAGATCCATTCCACGTTATGGAATGGCTTCTTCGGAACCAAGTCCCATATTCGGCGGGTTGCGCCTCGAGGATTGGCTCTGCGGCTGAGTCGGGAGAGACCTCCCGTTGCTCTGGTTTTCATGCCGCACTTGAATTGGCTTTGGCTTTCGTTTTTGTGAATGCTTTCGATGGGTTTTCGTGACGCGTTTTCGAGCTCGCATTCATATCGAAATTCTTTGAAATACACAGTGTTCAAATCAGTTGCTTATGCGATTGCAGGTGATCGCGTAGGCGACGACAGCGCAGCCAACCGGTCGCTCGCTTGAAGCAAGCTAAGGCGAGTGGCTGACCTCCTTCGTCCCGTCCCTCTACTTCAAAAACTCAACATGTGAAGTAAAATAAATGCTTGTCATAATAGTATAGAATCAGTGAAATCGTGGCACGATACTTCACGAAACACTTGTTATCGAACTGTCGGTTTTGGAAATAAAAAACGTGCTTCCCTATGCAATTACACTTGGTCTATGCCAATCCAACGAATGAATCTATTAACGCTTATCGCAACGATACAGAAAAAAAAAATGAGTAAATCAACTAAGTTCCAAAGAAAGCGGTCATTGGACAACTTGTCGACAAGGTAAAGTTCCTCGAACGGTTGCCTCGGCCAAGGGACCGGTTCGGCCCGGGAGGAACGAGTGTAGCAGCGCCAACCCTTCATCGGCGCGAGTTATGCGGGCACTTTCGCACAGGGCTCGCTACCCGACGCGAAAGGGGCGTCATCTAACCGAATGCTATAGTCCGCGATGGCTTGACATTGCCAGTGGCCTTTAAACCCCTATCACTACTTAACAGGTGCACGGGACACGGGATGAACATGATAGTCGCTTGCCTCAAAACATGTTAACATGCAAATCATACAGGATGGTTAGAAAGATCATTGAAATAGCTAGCAAATATGTTATGAAACTTCTTGAATCAAATACAGAGCTTGGATTTAATTAGCCATTCGCCAGTACATGTGTTTCGTGCTGATCCTTGCTCTTTGCAGGTCCCGCGAACCAGGAAGGACGTGCCAACTAGCAAGGCGACGTTCGTGACTTTTGAAGCTTCGGCCGTGCGTCGAAGACTATCTCTCAGCGACTCCACATTTTGAAGGCTCTCGACAGTCCAAGGAAAATGACTCAGCGTCCCTCCCATCCAGGTCAATGGAGTACTTGTGTATATTGAGGGATGTGTGCAATGTATGGAACGGCTATCTCATCGGCACTCTTTTGTAATCGAGTCATGTTGTAGCCCGCGCGGCAATGAGTCTTGTGTCGGAGTCTGTAAAAAGATGTTCATTATCAATAAAGTTCAAGTTTCCTTTACTTATTATGTGTATCAATTTGTCTGCGTACTCTCTTAGATCTCGTGTCTCGGATTACCTTATGACTTGGCCTTGTGCGATCGCAAATTAGGTTCGCACGGCATCACGCCCGGGGGACGACTATCGATTCGACGGAATAGGGGCGTGACATAATGGTATCAGAGCACGGCTTTACGTCCTTGGCCTCTCGTGTCGAATTCTAGTCTCCGACCGTTGACCTCGTGTCGATGAGAAGAGTTGTTCCATACGCTGAACCCAGGACATTTTCTGAAACTAACGAGAGTTGCCTTCCTTTTTCCCTGCAGTTATGGGAGCTCAGGCGGAAGACGAGACGAGCGCTTCGAGCGGCTCGAGTGCTTCTAGGCCCGAGCATTCCGTTAACCCAACGGGAATGACGCCTACTGTAGCCGGATCTTCCGGCGACCCGATGCAACGTATGCTGCAAATGCTTGAAATGCAGCAACGTCAAAACGAGCTCCATCGTCAGCAAGCGGAGGCTCGTCAGGCTTAATTTGAGAGTCGGTTCGAGGCTCAATTCAAGCTGCAGCAGCAGCAGCTGAATACCCTCCAACAGATCGTACAGTCGGTCGTCGGCAACAACAACTCAACGATGACACCTGCCGTGACCCAGCCAGCGGTTCGATCCAACGAAGCCGAACCAGAGGCGCCCGTGCTCTCACCTGCAGCACCGAGAAGTTCCAACTTCGACGTGTCAAAGTTCACTAAAAGCTGCCGCACTTCCTTCAACGGCACAGAAGATCCCGCGGTGGCGATCGACTGGTTGGAGGAGCTGGAAGACAAGTTCGAGCTTCTGGATGTCGAGGACCCGAAGAAAGTCGCGTGTGCTCAACTATTACTTCGAATGAACGCGCACGATTGGTGGGCTGTGCAGAAGCGGGCTATTCGACGTGAAGACGAGACAGCGGCGATCTCATGGGCGACATTTAGAAATGCGTTCGAGAACGAATATCTTTCTGCAGCCGTGCGACAGGAAAAGGAGAACGAGTTCATGCAGCTGACGCAAGGGAATATGACTGTACGATAATATGCGGCCAAATTCAATAAACTGGCCAAGTTCGCTGGTGACTATCTACCTACTACTGCAAGCCGAGCAAAGCGATTCGTAGTGGGCCTGCGTTCCACTATCCGTGCACATGTCTCAGTGCCGGAATATAAAACTGTGGGCGAGGCACTCAACCATGCCATCCATCTGGAGTCCGAGTATCCTCCTACTACTACTACCGGCGCTGTTAACTCTAATAACAAACGCCATAGTTATGCGGGAGGCAACAACGCACATAAGCGTCAACATCGCGACAACCAGACGAAGGAACGGATGGTCTGCAATTTCTGCCACAAGGATGGGCACCTGGACACCGACTGCCGACTTAAGAACAGAGTCTGTTTCGCATGCGGCAAAAGAGATCATCTCGTAAGGGACTGTCCGAAAGCTGCGTCGACCCAACGCCCGCCCCAACATCAACAAAACCGAGGCCAAGCACCTCGGGTTCCACCGACCACACAACAGAATGGCCAAGACCGTCGCCCTAATGCTCAGGGCCGTGTCTACGCCATGACCCGAGACGAAGTCTACGCATCTGACACAGTCGTGACAGGTATACTGCAATTCAATAATAAACCTGCTCGTGTATTGTTTGATTCAGGTGCCACGCATAGTTTCATATCGGCGGACTTTGCCGCCGAGCACAATTTTCCCCTGACACCGCTCGGTCTCGAGCTCACTGTTAACATCCCGTCGGGCATGCCACTAGCTGCGAGTTTAGTCTGTGGAGACGGAATCATCTGTATAGGTGGTCAAAAGGTCAGTCTCGATGCGATAGTTCTAAATATTAAGGACTACGATATCATTCTGGGGATGGATTGGCTCGGTCCGTGTAACGCAACCATAGACTGCGCTGAGAAGAAGGTCACATTCCGCATACCGGGAGTGCCCGAATTCTGCTACTCGTGTGGTGAGGCGTCGCCGACCTGCATGGTGATCTTTGCAATATCTGCTCGACGGATGCTGTATTCCGGGTGCGAAGGCTATTTAGCTTCTGTTCGAGACACGCGACTGGATGGTGCAAACGCGGGTCAGACCGACGTTGTGGCAGAATTCCCCGATGTGTTCCCGGACGAGTTGCCCGGCATGCCGCCCGATCGAGAGATTGAGTTCACTATCGATACCTTCCCCGACACTCGACCGATCTCGAAGACCCCGTACAGAATGGCCCCTGCAGAGCTTAAAGAACTCAAGGTGCAGTTACAGGAATTGCTCGACAAGGGATTCATCCGACCCAGCATCTCGCGGTGGGGAGCGCCCGTACTATTTGTCAAGAAGAAGGACGGCTCTATGCGTCTTTGTATCGACTACCGCGAGCTGAATAAAGCCACCGTCCGGAACAAGTATCCCCTGCCCCGGATAGATGATCTGTTCGATCAGCTCCAAGGAGCCACGGTGTTCTCTAAAATTGATCTGCGTTCGGGTTATCATCAACTCAAGATCAAGCCGGACGATGTGCTGAAGTCTGCCTTCCGCACTCGATACGGCCATTACGAGTTCCTGGTAATGCCGTTCGGCCTAACGAACGCCCCTGCTGCCTTCATGGATTTAATGAATCGGGTGTTCCGACCCTTCCTCGACAAGTTCGTAGTGGTCTTTATCGACGATATACTCGTCTACTCGAAGAATAAGCAGCAGCATACTGAGCATCTGCGGACCGTGCTTCAGACCCTTCGAGAAAATCAACTATACGCGAAACGAAGCAAATATGAATTCTGGCTTAGCAGCGTCGCATTCCTCGGACACATCATTTCTGCTGAAGGCATTGCGGTCGACCCAAAGAAAGTTGAAGCCGTTGTCGATTGGAAGCGGCCAGCGTCCGTCGACGAGATTCGAAGTTTCCTTGGCCTAGCTGGATACTACCGACGCTTCGTGAAAGACTTCGCGAAGATCGCATCGCCTCTGACTCGCCTCACCCAGAAAGGAGTCGCCTTTGACTGGTCAGACGACTGTGAAGCTGCGTTCCAAGAGTTGAAGCAGAGGCTCGTCTCGGCCCCGATACTCACACTTCCAGAAGGGACTGAGGGTTTCCAGATATTTAGCGACGCGTCCGGTCAGGGCTTGGGGTGCGTGCTGATGCAGCGGAATAAGGTGATATCTTTTGCGTCCCGACAGCTAAAGCCGCACGAGAAAAATTATCCCACGCACAACCTGGAGTTAGCGGCGATTGTGTTTGCGTTGAAATTGTGGCGCCACTATCTCTATGGTATGGCGTGCACGATCTATACCGATCACAAGAGCCTCAAGTATCTATTCACGCAGAAGGAGCTGAACTTGCGGCAAAGGCGTTGGCTGGAACTAATCAAGGATTACGACTTGACTATCGACTACACGCCGGGAAAGGGAAATGTTGTGGCGGACGCTTTGAGTCGGAAGTACCTTGCCTCGTTATCCATCGACCCTCGACTGCTACGCGACCTTGAAGAGATGGGCATCGAGCTCCGAGTCAGATTCCGGAACGTACAGTTGGCAAAGTTACAGTTGGAGCCGAGCTTGCTGAATAAGATCAAGACCGCTCAGACGGACGATTCGTACCTGAAGAAAGTGCGAGAGCTAATTTCGACAGGCAGGACGACCGACTTTGCGGAAGACGAAACCGGCGTGCTTCGATTGAAGGGTAGGCTATGCGTTCCAGACGATTCAGAACTTAGAAAGGAGATCCTGGCGGAGGCGCACTATGCGAAATACACTTTGCATCCAGGCAGTACCAAAATGTATAAGGACCTCCGCACGACCTTTTGGTGGCACGGGATGAAGAGAGATGTGGCGCTCTTCGTGTCGCAATGCATGGCCTGTCAGCAGGTGAAAGCTGAGCATCAGCGACCGGGCGGGGAGATGCAGAACCTCGCTATTCCCGAGTGGAAATGGAATCATGTCACTATGGATTTTATTGTTGGCCTGCCGAAGACACCACGGGGGAACGACGCCATCTGGGTCATCGTCGATCGATTAACCAAGTCAGCGCACTTTATCGCCATCAAAGTTACTTGGAGCGTTGATCGCCTGGCGCAGATTTATCTTGACGAGATAGTACGGCTGCACGGAGTTCCAGTATCCATCGTCTCTGATCGGGATTCACGGTTCATGTCGCGATTCTGGAGTAGCCTTCAGTCGGCGCTGGGAACCAAGTTGCAGTTCAGCTCAGCTTACCATCCTCAGACCGACGGCCAAACGGAGCGCGTCAACCAGATTCTTGAAGACATGCTACGGCTCTGCGCTATCGACTTCAAATCAAGCTGGAACGTCCACCTACCGTTGGCAGAATTTGCATACAATAATAGCTACCAATCCAGCATCCAAATGGCACCGTATGAAGCCTTGTACGGCCGGAAGTGCAGATCTCCTATTTGCTGGGATGAAGTCGGGGAACGGCAGATACTCGGCCCGGAGCTGGTAGAACAGACTGTGGAAAAGGTCAAGCTCATTCGGGAAAGATTAAAGACCGCACAGAGTCGCCAGAAAAGCTACGCGGACATTCATCGTCGACCACTCGAGTTTCAAGTAGGCGATCACGTATTCCTCAAGGTGTCGCCAATGCGGGGAGTTAGTCGGTTCGGCGCGAAAGGAAAGCTGAGTCCGAGATTCGTTGGGCCGTTCGAAATACTTGAACGGGTCGCGCTAGTGGCCTATAAAATTGCCCTACCACCGGCGCTTGAAGGTGTTCACAATGTCTTCCATGTCTCTCAATTGCGGAAGTACGTGCACGACCCGAGCCACGTGGTAGATTTTGGCCAGCTGGAGCTAAAGTCTGACTTATCCTACGTTGAAGAACCAGTTCGAATCATAGAATGCAAGGATAAGCTGCTGCGCAATCGAGCGATCCCTCTTGTCCGCGTCCTCTGGAAGAACCACTCGATCGAAGAGTCGACGTGGGAGCTTGAATCGGAGATGAAGGATAAATTCCTTTCATTGTTCTCGTAGAGGTAGGTTTCATCTTTAAGTTTCGAGGACGAAACTTTTTATTAGTTGGTTATGGTGTAGTGCCCCGTCCCTACATCGTGCCCCGTCTCCGTCCACGGGGTGCGCGAGAAAGGAACACTGTCGCTATCGATTTGGTCGGGACCGATAGGTCGGAATCGGCCGAGTCGATCGAACGGGAACGGTTGAATTAAGATCCATTCCACGTTATGGAATGGCTTCTTCGGAACCAAGTCCCATATTCAGCGGGTTGCGCCTCGAGGATTGGCTCTGCGGCTGAGTCGGGAGAGACCTCCCGTTGCTCTGGTTTTCATGCCGCACTTGAATTGGCTTTGGCTTTCGTTTTTGTGAATGCTTTCGATGGGTTTTCGTGACGCGTTTTCGAGCTCGCATTCATATCGAAATTCTTTGAAATACACAGTGTTCTAATCAGTTGCTTATGCGATTGCAGGTGATCGCGTAGGCGACGACAGCGCAGCCAACCGGTCGCTCGCTTGAAGCAAGCTAAGGCGAGTGGCTGACCTCCTTCGTCCCGTCCCTCTACTTCAAAAACTCAACATGTGAAGTAAAATAAATGCTTGTTATAATAGTATAGAATCAGTGAAATCGTGGCACGATACTTCACGAAACACTTGTTATCGAACTGTCGGTTTTGGAAATGAAAAACGTGCTTCCCTATGCAATTACACTTGGTCTATGCCAATCCAACGAATGAATCTATTAACGCTTATCGCAACGATACGGAAAAAAAAAATGAGTAAATCAACTAAGTTCCAAAGAAAGCGGTCATCGGACAACTTGTCGACAAGGTGAAGTTCCTCGAACGGTTGCCTCGGCCAAGGGACCGGTTCGGCCCGGGAGGAACGAGTGTAGCAGCGCCAACCCTTCATCGGCGCGAGTTATGCGGGCACTTTCGCACAGGGCTCGCTACCCGACGCGAAAGGGGCGTCGTCTAACCGAATGCTATAGTCCGCGATGGCTTGACATTGCCAGTGGCCTTTAAACCCCTATCACTACTTAACAGGTGCACGGGACACGGGATGAACATGATAGTCGCTTGCCTCAAAACATGTTAACATGCAAATCATACAGGATGGTTAGAAAGATCATTGAAATAGCTAGCAAACATGTTATGAAACTTCTTGAATCAAATGCAGAGCTTGGATTTAATTAGCCATTCGCCAGTACATGTGTTTCGTGCTGATCCTCGCTCTTTGCAGGTCCCGCGAACCAGGAAGGACGTGCCAACTAGCAAGGCGACGTTCGTGACTTTTGAAGCTTCGACCGTGCGTCGAAGACTATCTCTCAGCGACTCCACATTTTGAAGGCTCTCGACAGTCCAAGGAAAATGACTCAGCGTCCCTCCCATCCAGGTCAATGGAGTACTTGTGTATATTGAGGGATGTGTGCAATGTATGGAACGGCTATCTCATCGGCACTCTTTTGTAATCGAGTCATGTTGTAGCCCGCGCGGCAATGAGTCTTGTGTCGGAGTCTGTAAAAAGATGTTCATTATCAATAAAGTTCAAGTTTCCTTTACTTATTATGTGTATCAATTTGTCTGCGTACTCTCTTAAGATCTCGTGTCTCGGATTACCTTATGACTTGGCCTTGTGCGATCGCAAATTAGGTTCGTACGGCATCACGCCCGGGGGACGACTATCGATTCGACGGAATCGGGGCGTGACATTGTGTCCCTGACACGTCACCACGACGTGTCCATGAGGGACACGAAGCCCGTGTCAGAACCCAAAAAATGTGTGTTCATTCCAGTATAAAATCAGTGCGGCCTCGTTTTCGTATCCGACACAAAACGAGGTATCGTAAAACTTGGGGAGTGACTTGTCAGTCACTGCCCCAACCTCCACACCAAGTTTTGCGTGTCAAAATGCTGTGTCCAGCGAAAAATAGGACACGGGTAGCAGGACAGCGCACACGCGTATCGTGCAGCATGTCCACATCCAATTTCGACACGAAATCGACACGAAAATCACATCAGTCTTCACAAAAGTTAGTATACTTATTTAGATCTACAAATTCATGTAATTAGTATTACAAAAATCAAAAATAAAATCCTAAGAGGCATTCTATCAAACACCTATACATACACTATGACACGTGTCCGATACGGACACCAAACGGACACGAAATCCACCCAAATTCTAGGGACAGTTAGAGGACATCTAGATCTAATCGAATATGCAAAGATAACAGAATATTAGAACAATTAGAGGTATTTTACCTATAGGTGCAAATAGCAAGAAAAATCTTCAAATGGGGGGTTCCTCCTTGCTAGCCAAATGCTCCAAATTGACCCAAAGCTGGAATTACTCTCCACAAACAGAAAATAGGAGAGTATTAGGCTCTAATGCAAGAAACTAGAGTAAAAAAGGAATTAAAATGGAGAATCTATGGTTTGGGGAAGAATGGCCATACCTTTCTTTTCTCTAAGTGTTGGTTGAGCACAAAAGAGGCAAGAACAAGTGAATGAGTGTTTATATAGGATTGAGATCCCTATGTGGCTGGTCAATTAGGAAGGAATTAGGGTTAGGGTTCAAGTCATGGGCCATGGGCCAAGTTGCACTAGCTAACTAGCTCAAGTCCTTAGCCTTTGGTCTAATGCAAAAATCCTCCTACTCTCTTCATGAAACTTAGCCAACTTAAGTCAACCAAGACCAACTTAAGTTAGATTAGGGTCCCATACCATGTTAACTAAGTCACCAAAGTCAAGATCAAAATCTTGGACAGTCTCTTAAGTCACAACTAGCAAAAAGTCAAAATTAACAATCACCAATGCAATAAATCATAAAATAATTCAAAGAGGTCAAATGACCAAAATACTCTCATTCTTAAAAGTAAAAATAAATTATCCTAATGACATGGTCAGGCTCTAGGTCAGGTAGTCTCTCAGGTTACACTAGCAAAGCACTAGCAAAGCATCAAAATCACAAGCCATTACTTAAAACAGTTTTAAATTGATTAAAAATTACCAAAAATCATATCATGATTTAAATAGCAATAAAAATGATTATAAATACAAAATTTCAAAAATACCCTCATTTCAGAAACTGGGTATTATAAGACCTAATATATATAATCCTAACATAGTAACCACTACACTAATTGTGTTTAGTGGGCCCAAAAAGGTATATTTTAGATACAAAAATATTTATTTATTTATATTTAAATTAATTTTTTTGGGTCCTCCGAATCCGGGGGCCCTAGGCCAGGGCCGGCCCTTGAATCGACGGAGATGGTCAAATCTCTCATTTTGTAATGTTGATCTTCATTACCCCCAGTAGACCTGTAACTTACTTTGTTAGCATTTTTCAACAATTTTACTGTTATCTTTATATTGTACTGTTACTATAGAAATATGGAATATTGTGTTGTTGTTATAGAACCATGTAATATTGTAAAGTTGTTATAAAAATGTGGAATGTTGTAACATTGTATTAGAGTAATAGAATTATAGAAAAGGTTTGAGATTGTTAAGTCGTCAAGGTAGTAATTCCTAGATTGGAAAGTAGACAAGTGTGGTAATCCCTAGAATGGAAAGTGTGGAAGAACGAGAGATGGCTCGAGGAACGTAGTAATAGAAAAGAGGTGTATTGCATATATAATTATTTCAAGTTATGTTCTCATACTTGTTATCTTTAATAGCTAAGTTGCATAGGCATTGTAACGCCCCAGAACCAGAATACTGGAGAGCAGGAGCATACGTAGCCGGCTACGCATAATGAAACAAAATCCATCTTACTATACGGTCACGGCTGTCTAGATATATGAGGGCTTAACTATAATCCATCTGTCTCCTATGGTCATGAACAAGCCTAGTGTCTCAATCGCAAGCAAGTAAGTAAGTATTGTAAGATGTAAGATCACCAAATACACAATAATAAGGCGTCCCAAACATTACATATTCAGTTGATCATGAAGCTAGTCGTTATAAAATGTCAAGACTAGCAAGAGTTTCAGTCATACATAATCAACTCTAGGATTTGTCAATCATGTTACAGCCCGTAGGCGGACAGTAAATAAAGGTGCAACCGAGCTAACACGTGTTCGTCGGCTAAACACCTCAAAAGAATAATTTTTTACTAAAAAATGGGAGGACAAAAAGAAACCCACTTATTCCCAGGATTACGCCTGGTGGTCACCATCTGGCTGGAAGACAGGTGGATCCTCTGGTGCTGCTCTGATATCTGGCCACACAAAACCAGCTGGGTCAGACCCCAGAAAGAGCAAGTGCCACAAAGGAGGCTTCACTTAGGAACTAAAACCAATATACCACAAATGAATAATAATAGATGATTACAAACAAAACAGATAATAATAAGGATAACAACAATAAATTGAGTACGAGAAAACCATTCAAGTAGCCAGGTCACAACCCTTAAATCAAACAAGGACCGGGGTTGTAACCCTTTACCTGAATAGAAATCTGTCTCAACTACTTATTGGTAAGCAAGATCATAGGGTAAAATAAGTCAATAAGCGAAAAGAGGACACAGAACTGCTCCGGGAGCCAGGTTACGACCCTTAAACCAAACAAGGATCGGGGTTGTAACCCTTCGCCTGAACAGAACTGGACCCCCGATCGTTATTGTTAAGGCCAGTATAAATAATCATGCTATTGAGGTAAAATAAAACATGACGAGCATGACATGGGGAGCAATAAGACAATAAACGAAGAGAAGACACAGAACTGCTCCGGGAGCCAGGTTACAACCCTTAAACCAAACAAGGACCGGGGTTGTAACCCTTTGCCTGAACAGCACTGGTCCCCTGATCTTTATTTTTAAGGCTAGTATTAATAATCCCGTCATGTAACAATCTTGTATAGGATCAGGGCAAGACCAAGCTGGGCTAAATTCCATCCAATCAATCATGGCCAAGCAATAAGTACGGCTTGATACTTTAACTAACTAGGGTTATCACAGGCCTAGTTACTAGCAAGATACAATGAGATTATTCCAACAGCCACTAGCCCTGCAGACCATCCAGTTATCCTGGTCGAATGTCCGTTTATGAAGGGTGCACCACATGAATGTGTGCTGGAGATGTGTCCAACTCGTCGGTAGGCTACAAGTCCGCTAGTGCGCCCAGATAACGGGATTGCTTGTAGCTTGGAAATCTCTTCATGACTACTGAATTATTCTAGTTATTAGTCGTAGTTGATTTCAGTAGGTACCCCTGACCGTGGTATTCAGGGTTCCCTGTCCTAGACATGATGCAAGACAGTACTGGTTTATTTGTACAAACACAATCATCCACGGTGTCCAGGTCAATCATTATTGTCAGGTCATGTCATGTCATGTTAGTCGTCGCAACAGCAATTCGAGATAATCATGTCAGGTATACTTATCATACCATGCCATGTTCAATTATCATTTCCAAACATATTAAATAAATTCGTGATTATCAAGTTCATGACAAAAGGCGTAAGGATATAAAATGGGCGTAAAAATATAAAAAAAGGGGTAAGGTGTACGCCATAGGAACTCAAGTCTCTACGCGTGTACTACTACGCTAGACCAAGGGGCCTTCAAGCGTAAAGTAGCTTACGCTAGCAAGAGCAAGGTAAGATAACTCTACGCGAGCAAGGGTACATGCGGGTGGGGTTTTACGCTAGCCGAGCTTTACGCTCGTAAGATTTTACGCACGCCAACTCTCGAGCAAAACTCTACGCGAGTGAGTTCTACACGAGGAAACACTCGGGCAAATTTACGCTCGCGAGAGTCTGCTCGAGCCAAGTTTTTACGCGAGCACGATTTTACGCGTGCGGGAAGGCCCCAAGCGTAAAATTCGTGGGAACTCAGCATAAAACAGAGTACGCTGGCACGCAATACGTGGGCGTAAAAAGGAATACTACGCGGGCACGTAAAAATGTGTGCGTAAAAGGCTGATATAACATGATGACACGTAAAACGTGGGCGTAAGGGCTAAACACTACGCTAACACGTTAGAACGTGTGCGTAAAACTTCATCTTCTCCCCATGGCCAAAGCAAGCAGGCGTAAAAAGCTCAAGAGCTCAGGAAACCCCTATCTCGGCCAAGACCCAATGAAACCCAACTATTCAAGAGCCAAACTTGTGTGAAATCAAAATCCTTACTACATGGAACTCTCCATTTCAAAAACAACCAAGTTTTGGAAGATCAACCCATGAAGATAAAAAATACTAAAGCTTAGATCTACATGAAATGAGCCATAGAATTCGAAATTTCTAAATACTAAAGTGACTTAGAATGTTGTGAAAAAGAGAATAGAACAATAAAAATCGGGTTCCTCCATGAAGCAAGATGCACTTGCCTACGATGGAGGTTCGGTGAGGAAGAAGAAGAGGGAGAGCAGTAATGAGAAAATTGAACGAAGAGAAAGAAAGGTGGTTGGGGTTAATAAATGAAGATGGTGGTGGTAGGTAGGGGTTCTCCATTTGGTTCATGATGAACCAAATAAGCAAACCCAAGCCTAGCCGAACCAATCCCAAGGTGAACCAAGCAATGAAAATATCAAATAAACCAAGCAGAAAGACATACAATACGAGTCAAAATACGTACACGTATACCAAGATACGTAATACGAACTACAGGCATTACAACTCTACCACCTTAAAAAAATTCTATCCTCGAAATTTAATCAAGAGGCTAGAGATGCAAGGACAAGCTATACTAATCACAGGCAAGCTATACTAGTCTAGCAATCAAGCAATTATTCATGCAAGCAAGAAATTGAAGGCATGAGGCATAAGAAGGATATTATACCTCACGAGTCAAACAGGTCGGGATATCGCGATCGGATATCATCCTCACGCTCCTACGTTGACTCACCCAAAGAGTGATGACCCCAAGCAACTCGAACTAACTTGATAGTCTTGTTCTTGAGTATCTTCTCTCTCCGGTCCAATATGGACACGGGCCTTTCCTTATACGAAAGGTTGGTACCAACAACCAATTTTGAATGATCCAGGATATGGCTCGGGTCCGGGATATACCATCGTAGTTGGGATACATGGAACACGTCATACACCTCACTCAGAGACGGTGGAAGAGCGAGACGATAGAACACATCTCCTACTCGCTCCAGGATATCGAACGGCCCTATATACCTAGGACTAAGCTTTCCCTGTTCGTCGAAATGAATGACGCCACGGTTAGGCGAGATCCTCAGGAATACATGGTCGTCGACAGAAAATTCAAGGGGACGTCGATGAGGATCGGCCCAATGGCGTTGGCGATCTTGTGCAACGCGAAGATGATCTCTAACTCTCCTGACCACCACGACTGTCTGAGTGATCAACTCGGGACCAAGCATCTGCCTTTCTCCAACATCATCCCATGCTAGTGGGGATCTGCACTTCTTACCATACAGTGCCTCGAATGGTGCCATCTGGATACTAGCTTGGAAACTATTATTGTACGAAAACTCCACCAGGTGGAGGTGATCTTCCTACGAACCACCAAAGTTGAGTGTACATGACCGCAACATATCTTCAAGGGTCTGGATCGTGCGTTCCGACTGACCATCTGTCTGCGGGTGATAAGCTGAACGGAACTGGAGACGGGTCCCCAAACTCTTCTGGAGACTCTGCCAAAAGTGCGAAGTGAATCTGGAATCTCGATCTAGGTGATACTGACTGGTACTCTATGCATCCTGACTATCAACCTGAGGTACATCTCTGTTAGCTGAGCCGTCGACTGACCTACTTTGAACGGAAGAAAGTAAGCCACCTTCGTGAGTCGGTCAACTATAACCCAGATAGCATCTCTACCAGCTGGGGATCTAGGTAATCCAGTCATGAAATCCATGGTTATATGCTCCCATTTCTATTCTAGAATTGGCAAGGGCTGAAGAAATCCAGCTGGCCTCTAATGTTCAGCCATAACTTGTTGGCAAACCAAACACCGAGAGACAAACCGAGCTATCTTCCTCTTCATGCCATTCCACCAAAAGTGTTGACAGATATCTCGGTACATCTTCGTGCCACCGGAATGAATCGAATACTGAGAACTGTGAGCTTCGGTTATGACCTCCTGTCTGATATCTCTACTGGGTACGCAAAGATGCTTACCATGTCGAAGTGTACCGTCTTCATAAATGCATAACTCTGGTCTGCATCCTGCCTCACACTCTGCTCTGAGTCGCTGAAGCTTGGAATCTACTGACTGCGCCATCCGGATCCTCTCGACTATAGTGGACTGAACTTGTATGCTGGCTATCAATACCGCATTGGTAGGAAGGACAACTTCTATGCCCATCCTCTGAAGATCCGCTAACAACTCTGGCTGCGCTGTTAGAAGATAAACTCTGGCTCTCCTGTTCAATGCATCTGCAACAACGTTAGCCTTTCCAGGATGATACTGCAAGTTAACATCATAATCCACAAGTAGCTCTAGCCACCTTCTCTGACGCATGTTAAGATCCTTCTGGGTGAAAATATACTTCAGGCTCTTGTGGTCGGTGAAAATCTCCACCCTATCTCCGTACAAGTAGTGCCTCCACAACTTAAGTACAAACACTACTGCTGCCAGCTCCAAGTCATGGGTTGGGTAATTTCTCTCATGATCACGAAGTTGGCGTGACGCATAAGCTATTACCTTTCCATGCTGTATCAGAACACATCCTAAACCTCTGCCTAAAGCATCACAATACATTGAGAATCCCCCGGTTCCATCTGGAAGCGTGAGAATGGGTGCCGTGATCAAGCCTCGCTTCAACTTCTTAAAAGAATCCTGACACTCTACTGTCCAAGCAAACTGCACATCCTTGTGGGTCAACTGGGTCAATGGCGCTGAAATTCGAGCAAAGTCTGAAATAAATCGCCTGTAGTAACCGGCCAATCCAAGAAAGCTACGAACTTCTACAACTGTGCTAGGTACTGGCCATGATTTTATAGCCACGATCTTCTGGGGATCGACTTCAACTCCTCCCCTGGTGATGATATGACCCAAGTAGGAAATACGATCGAGCCAGAACTCACATTTATTAAACTTGGCATACAATTGGTGCTCTCGAAGAATCTGAAGGACAACTCTGAGATGCTGCTCATGCTCTGTTTCACTCTTGCTGTAGACCAGGATGTCGTCTAGGAACACAATCACGAACTGATCCAAATAAGGCATAAAGATACGATTTATGAGGTCCATGAATACAGCCGACGTATTGGTTGCTCCAAATGGCATCACAAGGAACTCCCAATGCCCATATCTAGATCGAAAAACTGTCTTCGGGATGTCCTGCTCTCTGACTCTGATTTGATGATATCCTGACCGCAAATTAATCTTCGAGAATACTGCCGCTCCCTTGAGTTGATCAAACAAGTCATCTATCCTTGGGAGAGGGTATCTGTTCTTGATTGTTATCGAGTTCAAGGTACGATAATCAAAATATAATCTGGACGTTCCATCCTTCTTTTTCACAAGAAGCATTGGTGCTCCCCAAGGCGATCCACTTGCATGAATGAATCCCTTAGTTCTAAGTTCTTCAATCATTTTGTACAATATCTCTAATTCTGACGGCGCCATCCTGTAGACTCTTTCCGACACTGGGCTGTCCCCGGGACCAAGTCGATAGTAAACTCGATCTTTCGTTCTGGCGGCATTCATGGTAGCTCTTCTGGGAAAATATCTGGAAACTCTTCGACTATCCGGGGTAACTGCACTACTGCTACTGCCATCCACAATACTGGCGGAGAAGGTTCAACTTCGCCTCGGGAGAAAAAAAAACTCTGGCTCGCCTGGAATGCTAAAAATAACCCTGCCAATATGGTAGTCTATCCTAGCATACTGGTCTCTCAACCAATCCATCCCTAATACCACATTATATCGGCCATCGGGAATTCTATCAACCTAGCGAGAAACTCTCTACCGCTAACTACGATCCGATACGAGAAAAACACTCTATCTACTCCCACAAGTCTGTTACCAGTAAGTATATTGAGCCTCACTGATAATGACTCGGGCTCCAATCCTATCCGTATCGCGAATCGTGCAGACATAAATGAATGTGAGGCACCAGAATCAAATAATACGGAAGCTGAAAAGGTGTTGACGAGAATAGTACCTGCCACTACCTCACCGGGTGCTATTCCTTCCTCTTCCATGGTCAAGGTCAGCACTTGACTATGCCCTCTGGGTACGGGCCCCCTATGCTAAAAATTCCTCTGCCTGCTCTAGATCAAGGCTTGGGCTTGGGTATACTACTGCGGTCTCTGCTGCTGGAATGCCTGGGCCTGCGTCGGCAATGGCCTCGGGAATGGGTACTGCTGCTGCTGCTGCTGGACTGGTGCTGGTCCTCTAACTGAAGGACTAGAGAAGGCTGATGAAGATGAACTCCCCCTGTTCGAGCAGTTCCCAACCCTGTGGTCCGGGGCACCACAATCCAAGCACAAGCCCTGTGCTCTGCGATACTCTGATACCACATGCTCCGGTTTCCCGTAGTGTGAACATCCCACTGCGGAAGACTGCTTCTGCTTCTGCTGCTGAGGGTGCGTCGGGATGGAATGCTGAACCGACGTCACTGAGGCCGCCCGCCTCGGAGCACCAATAGTCAAAGCCTTGACTGCTGGGGCTGGAGCTAACGACTTGTTCATCTGGCTGTGGGATCGCTTCCGACCTCCGGTCCTGTCCACGATCCTCTGGGAGGTATACCCATGCCTCCTAGCTACTCTCAATACCGCATCAAAAGTCTGATGCTCAAACTGCTCTACCGCCAACAAAATCCCTAGGTGGAGCCCCTGCTGGAACTGCTGGGCTCTATCGAACTCGGTCGCCACCAAGGTGGGAGCAAACCGACTAAGCCTAGAGAACTCGGCCGTATATCCATCGACCGTCCTGCCCATGTGTTTAAGATTGGTGAACCTCGTCTGTAGATCGTACCGAGCTACAGCGTCAAAATATTTGGTCTGGAATCTCTCCCAGAAGATTGCCCAGGCAATGGGTGCCACTAATCCGACGGCCTACGATGCCCACCAGCTGCGGGCAAGATCCAATAACTGTAGGCGCACCACGGCTACCTTCTCGTCTTCTGGAGTCCTAGCTGCTTCTAGAATCACCTCTGTGTCCTGAAGCCATGTATCTGCAACGATCGCATCTTTACTGCCGTCGAAGAAGGGAGGGTTCAAGCGCTTGAAGCTGTTGGCCGCGCTATTACCCAGATGACCTCTTCTGGTTAAAGCGTCTGCCACCGCCTGGTGCAAGATATCTCCTCGACGATCCTGGAAGGCTAATAGTGACCTGATAAGACCCACCAAAGTGCTATCATCAGGCTCTGCAGGCTGGATGGGCTGAACTAGTGGCTCTCCTCTAGTAGACATGACTCTGGAGGCTACTCCTAAATGTTGGGCTTGATCTTCGGGTTGCTGCTGGTCTACGGAAGGTGCTCCGCCTTACTGATCGGCAGGTCCAGGAACAATACCGCTGAAGAAGACGACATAGAGAATAATAAGGAAGGACCAGGACAGATCAACGACACAAATATGTGATCAGGTCAAGATTTCAGGGATTTAGAAGATACGAGCAGCGATCAAGGGCGAGTACTGATTGAGACATCTATTCGGTAAACTCTTACATATCTTGATTTACAGGACCTGCATGGGCCACCACTAAAATCATGTAACACCTCAGAACCAGAATACTGGAGAGCGGGGTCATACATAGCCAGCTACGCATAATAAATCAAAATCCATCTCACTATACGGTCACGGCTGTCTAGATATATGAGGGTTTAACTACAATCCATCTGTCTTCTATGGTCATGAACAAGCCTAGTATCTCAATCGTAAGCAAGTAAGTAAGTATTGCAAGATGTAAGATCACCAAATACACAATAATAAGGCGTCCCAAACATTATATATTCAGTTGATCATGAAGCTAGTCATTACAAAATATCAAGACTAGCAAGAGTTTCAGTCATACATGATCAACCCTAGGATTTGTCAATCATGTTACAGCCCGTAGGCGGATAGTAAATAAAGGTGCAGCCAAGCTAACACGTGCTCGTCGGCTAAACGCCTCAAAAGAATAATTTTTTACAATAAAGTGGGAGGACAAAAAAAACCCACTCGTTGCCAGGGTTACGCCTGGTGGTCACCATCTGGCTGGAAAACAGGTAGATCCTCTGGTGTTGCTCCGATATCTGGCCACACAAAACTAGCTGGGTCAGACCCCAGAAAGAGTAAGTGCCACAAAGGAGGTTTCACTTAGGAACTAAAACCAACATACCACAAATGAATAATAATAGATGATTACAAATGAAACAAATAATAATAAGGATAACAACAATAAATTGAGTACGAGAAAACCATTCAAGTAGTCAGTTCACAACCTTTAAACCAAACAAGGACCGAGGTTGTAAACCTTCACCTGAATAGAAATCTGTTTCAACTACTTGTTGGTAAGCAAGATCATAGGGTGAAATAAGTCAATAAGCGAAGAGAGGACACAGAACTGCTGCGGAAGCCAGGTTACAACCATTAAACCAAACAAGGACCGGGGTTGTAACCCTTCGCCTGAACAGAACTGGACCTCCGATCGTTATTGTTAAGGCCAGTATAAATAATCATGCTATTGAAGTAAAATAAAACATGACGAGCATGACATAGTAAGCAATAAGATAATAAACGAAGAGAGGACACAGAACTGCTCCGGGAGCCAGGTTACAACCCTTAAACCAAATAAGGACCAGGGTTGTAACCCTTCGCCTGAACAGCACTGGTCCCCTGATCTTTATTGTTAAGGCCAGTATAAATAATCCCGTAATGTAACAATCTTGTACAGGATCGGGGCAAGACCAAGCTGGGCTAAATTCTATCCAATCAATCACGGCCAAGCAATGAGTACGGCTTGATACTTTAACTAACTAGGGTTATCATAGGCCTAGTTACTAGCAAGATGCAATGAGATTATTCCAACAGCCACCAGCCCTGCAGACCATCCAGGTTATCCAGATCGAATATCCGTTTATGAAGGGTATACCATATGACTGTGTGCTGGAGATGTGCCCTACTCGTCGGTAGGCTACAATTCCGCTAGTGCACCCAGATAACGGGATTGCTTGTAGCTGGGAAATCTCTTCATGACTACTGAATTATTCTAGTTATTAGCTGTAGTTGATTTCAGTAGGTACCCCTGACCATGGTATTCAGGGTTCCCTGTCCTAGACATGATGCAAGACAGTACTGGTTTATTTGTACAAACACAATCGTCCACGGTGTCCAGGTCAATCATTCTTGTCAGGTCATGTCATGTCATGTTAGCAGTCGCAACAGTAATTTGAGATAATCATATCAGGTATACTTATCATTCCATGCCTTGCTCAAGTCTCTACGCGTGTACTACTACGCTAGACCAAGGGGCCTTCAAGCGTGAAGTAGCTTACGCTAGCAAGAGCAAGGTAAGATAGCTTTACGCGAGCAATGGTACATGCGGGTGGGGTTTTATGCTAGCCGGGCTTTACGCTCGTGAGATTTTACGTACGCCAACTCTCGAGCAAAACTCTACGCGAGTGAGTTCTACGCGAGGAAACACTCGGGCAACTTTACGCTCACAAGAGTCTGCTCGAGCCAGGTTTTTACGCGAGCACAATTTTATGCGAGCGGGAAGGCCCCGAGCGTAAAATTCATAGGAACTCAGCGTAAAACAGAGTACGTTGGCACGCAATGCGTGGGCGTAAAAAGGAATACTATACGGGCACGTGAAAACGTATGCGTAAAAGGCTGATATAACACGCTGACACGTAAAACGTGGGCGTAAGGGCTAAACACTACGCTAACACGTTAGAACGTGTGCGTAAAAGTTCATCTTCTCCCCATGGCCAAAGCAAGCAGGCGTAAAAAGCTCAAGAGCTCAGGAAACCCCCATCTCGGCCAAGACCCAATGAAACCCAACCATTCAAGAGCCAAACTTGTGTGTAATCAAAATCCCTACTACATGGAACTCTCCATTTCAGAAACAACCAAGTTTCGGAAGATCAACCCATGAAGATAAAAAATACTAAAGCTTAGATCTACATGAAATGAGCCATGGAATTCAAAATTTCTAAATACTAAAGTGACTTAGAATGTTGTGAGGAAGAGAATGGAACAATAAAAATCGGGTTCCTCCATGAAGCAAGATGCACTTGCCTACGGTGGGGGTTCGGTGAGGAAGAAGAAGAGGGAGAGCAGTAATAAGAAAATTGAATGAAGAGAGAAAAAGGTGGTTGGGGTTAATAAATGGAGATGGTCCCCTCCACTTGGTTCATGATGAACCAAATAAGCAAACCCAAGCCTAGCCGAACCAATCCCAAGGTGAACCAAGCAATGAAAATGTCAAATAAACCAAGCAGGGAGACATGCAATACGAGTCAAAATACGTACACGTATACCAAGATACGTAATATGAACCACAGGCATTACAGGCATGGATGGTCATAGACAACTTGTGCACAAGGTTTATTTCCTTGAACGGTATCCAAGGCATCGGAGCCAATTCGGGTTAGCAGGAACAGGAATATATGTGCTGACGTACTAGCACGGGTAATTCGACAACTTATAGTGGGGCTCGCTACATATGCTGAAAGATCATCGTCTTACCAGGAATAATCCAAAATGATGTAAGGAATAGTCCAAAATGATGTTAATGCCAATTGGTTGCAGGGACAAAACACACAACATATATTTTGTGAATGCTAACTACTGAAGCAGGAACATAAATATGAAACAGTTACATATTATGAATGTTAACTTTCTTACAGGAAATGATGGTAGCCTTGGGTAATTAAATTTATTGTGTCAAGTGACACATTTATGTTTCTATATATATATGTATATGAATTGTCAACTGATCCTAAGGTAAGAATATAAAGACCACTTAATAATTTTACTTGTCATCGCAAGATTACTGTGTTGGATTAGGTGAGTTGTGTTAAGGTCCCTCACTAGTGCTTTTTCCAATGTGCTGACCCTCTCCTCCACAGATGTAGGGAGTTGCTTACACGTGCTGAGGCGTTGTTGCTCATTTGGCAATTTGAAGTTGTTCCATAGGAAGATATTATCTTTTGTTTATAAATGAAGAACATAATGTATAGAACATTGCTGATTGTATTAGTTTCACAAGTTATAAGTATTATGGCATTGTAGCCTGTAATAAGATCAAGTATTTGTAATCGAGTTGTTCTTTTAAACTAAGTGGTATTGTAATTCTGATGCAAGTTATCAATAAAGAGAATTATTTCATATATGCATGTCTATCAAGAATTATGTTTTTTTTTGCTGCAGTAACTTTGTTTCTGAGATGTTTTATCGACCTTGTTGTTTTTGCATTGAACAAGTGTAATTTAGACATGTATGACATCACGTCCAATGACGATTTTTAGTTTTGCAGAACCAAGATGTGATAATTATTGATTAAAAAAACTTCTGCATGAGATGGGGCTAAAGAAGAAGTAAATTTTTCTTAGTGATAGCCAGCTGCGTGAAATTCACCTTGGAAAGAACCTTATTTTTTATAGTCTGTCTAACAACATTGTAATTCGGTATCATTGGATACAAGATGTGTAGAGGGAAGGATGCAGAGCTTGAGAATATATATATATATATATATATATATATATATATATATATATATATATATATATATATATATATGACAATGGAGCAAATATTCTCATGAATGTTTTGACAAGGAAAAGTTCTAAAGAAGAGTCATCGAAATGACAAGTTCCTCCACCAAGTCGAAAAAGAAGAGAATTGTTGGTGTTGGGTAGGCTTACCATCCTACCCTGGGGCGTGACGAGTGTGATTCGTATGTCGAAGAAACTCGGATAGTCAAAGGCGACGAAGTGGAGTTATTTTAAGTTTGTTCTGAAGCATACGTATCATGAGGCAATAGTATACCGACGACATACCGTCAGCATGTTTTGGAGTGTTAGTTTTGCCCAACAACTCACTGAACGTTTTTGGGGGTATAAGCATATAAGAGACATCGGTGATATGTCGTTGGGCATGGGCTGACTCAAGTTTTAGCTTTAATTTGGCTTGTCTGTTCGTTTCGAACGACCATGATTGCTATGACTATGGTTACATAAATAGGGAGATCATAATTCTAATTAGGACAGTCATTCCCCAAAGGAGAGAGGATTCTCAAAGTTTCAACTTTCAAGAAGGAGATGGATTGGGAAGAGTTCTAAGGTTTGATCTCAATGAGTTCCTGAACCACATCGACTGGCCTTCGTGTTCTTTGTTTTGGTAAACCTATTTCTCACTTTTATAATTAATTCCTTAATTGAGTAGTCGTGGTGATCCATATTGGATCGGTGGAAGAAGTTAGAATGGAATTGGTGTACCTTCTTATTCATTTGTTAGTCTTTTTCGAGTTGGACTCCGATCGTCCCATGGATTTTTTTCGTCAGGATTTTTCACGTAAATATTGTTGTGTTTTGTGTTGTACTCGTTTTCGTGGATAATGGTATCATGTGTGTATGTTTTACTTCGATCCCCGACGGTTTCTTCTGATGAAAACATTATTTGTTCTGCTGGTTCTGTGTAAATTCTCAAAACATATATCAAATGAACCGAACACTAGAAAATAGAAATGGAGTTCTGCGAGAATAGCAACAGGAGCATCAGGATTTTGTTCCTCAAGGCCTATGTGTACTTGTTGTCTAGCGTTGTTAACTAAAGCGAGTCCAAATGGAATGGACTTGAGAGGTGCCAGTCAAAGAATCCTTCTTATATGCATGTTTGAAGAAAATATGGCTACTAACTGCCAAGAGACATGAAAAGAATGTTTGATTTGAGAGATGTCAGCCAAGGGTCCCTCTACAAAATTGCAGAGAAGACGACTACTTGCAGAATGGCCACAGGAACAAGTGGCTTTTGTTCCTGGAGGTCATGTTACTATGTACTTGTATGTCACATTGTTATCTCCGGCAGGCCAACAAGGACATGAAAGATGCACCCAAACACTAAATTACATGAAAAAGATTTGTAATCAAATAGTAAGTTAGCAAGGATTAATAAGCTTTAAAGAATAAAAAAATTGTAACCAAATAGTAAGGGAATAGTACAAGTAAACTGAAGTAAATCCTAATAAAACTTGGTATGCTAGCAACCTATAACCATATCCAAATTGCAAACCCTTTCAAATTTTTTGGTGGGAGCAACACAACCTTATTTTACTATCAAAGCAAGAATTAAACTCTAAACAACACATTTTCGATTTTAAACAATATCAAATGGATCAAAACATCATAAACGTCGAGAAAATTTCAATCATTTAAAACACTACAAAAATTTGTCAGATTAGCAACGTTCCAAAACGTCGCTAATCTTGGCCAAAACATCGCTAACGTAAATTAGCGACATTTTGGAAACGACGAAAAAAAGCGTGTCGCTAATCGAGAAAACGTCGCAAAACGTCGCTATGGCGACGTTATTTAGTGACGTTGATAACGTTGCGACGTTCTCACGTGGACGCTAACTAGCGACGCAATAGAGACATTTTTGCGACGATGTGGTGGCATCAGATTGTTTGCCACGTCAACAATTTAGCGACATTTTTAGCGACGTTTATATTCGTCGCTAACTGTTAGCGACGAATATAAACGTCGCTAAATTAAAAAAAATTAAAAAAAAGAATCAAGAATACAAATGTACAATCCAAAATACAGAATCTAATCCCTGGGTTCGCCGATCCCTTCGGTGGAACACTCAACACCGGCATGCACAATACAATCCAGAATAGACCAAAAATAATTGGGCGTCTCCTCAAGCCTCTCGGAACATCACAATATGCATCACACATCACACAAACCAATATACATCACAATATGCATCACACATCACACAAACCAATATACATCACACACCAAAAAACAAATATCCATCACAATATCCAAAGGAGATATATCCATCAAAACAAATACCCATCACAATATCCAGAGGAGATATATCCATCAAAATAAATCCAGTCAATATATGTATCTACTATCGTCTATGCTGGGGCAGATAGAACTCCTTCAGCCAGCGCGCATAAGTAGGATCCACGGCAGCCAGATCAATATCCAGAGGAGATGGATGACTGGAACTTCCGGTGGAACTGCCCTCTGGTGCCACCTCCTCTTTCACAGCTCCTTCGGCTTTAGAAATTACTTCTGGAGCAGCTCTCTCGGTAGAACTGCCCTCTGGTGCCACCTCCTCTTTCACAGCCATCTGTGCCTCCCTCAAGCGAGATCCTCGGGTTTTAGGTGCCATATGTGAGAACGGGTGCCATCTCGTTTGAGTACATTTTCGAAAGCAGATATGTAGAAGCATGGAAAAGAATAAAGAAAGATCCATACGGCCAGGGAGCCCCATGCGGCTCAGAGAGCTCATGTGGCTCAGGGATCCATACGGTTCAAGCGTCTATGCGGCTCGAATAAGTTCCATGCGGCTCAGAGAGGAACCACGTGGCTTGCAAACAGCTCTTTCCTTTGTCCTTTACTGTATTAAAAGCCTTGACGTGTGACAGCTTTGACAAATGACAGCTCTGACACAAAAAAATAATAATGACTCCGTCATAATGGCAGACTCCTAGAAAAATGAAGGAAATCTCTGACACGATCCCCCGAAATCCAGAAACCTTCATGCGGCCTTGATACGTGGACAGTCGCATGCGGCTCAGGCAGAGACCACCCCATGCGGCTCAGGCCAAAGCTATCCCATGCGGCTCAGGCTGAAGCTATTCTATGCGGTTCAAGCAGAGGCTACCTCATGCGGCTCACAAGAACTATCTCCATGTGGCTCACGAAGAAGGCACCCATCATCATCATGCGGTTCAAATGTTCAGGGGTCACTCCCAAACAGCCTTGACATGTGGCTAGTCTTATGCGGCTCAAGGAGGAGCAATCCTCATACGGTTCAGATTTTCTAAGTGGCTCGTGGCTAAGACACGTAGCATGATAATGGGACAATGGCATCAAATCAACCGAAATTCATCAACAAATTCTAATAAAATATTAGGATCAAATCAGATCATTCGCAATCAAGCAAATCAATGACACGTGGCGGGAGATCCGAGATTGGCATAACAAATCATGAGAATTTATGTCAATCATTATTAATTATCTACAAAGATTTGATGCAATCACATTAATTGCCCGGATCTATTATAAGCGGCCCAGATTCATTGATCCTAAGCCGCCGACTTTGGAGAAAGGGCAATCATTACAAACCCTAGTGATGTCCCCCACTCTTATAAATAGCAAGGTGCCATTTCCTTGCAAAAAGAGAGGCTCTGACTTTTGCAAAAGAAGATACAGAGATCCAGAGAGCCAGAGAGAGAATATACAGAGATCAAAAGGAGAGCATTTCTTCATCAACGCCAAGCAGATCTTCTACAGAGCCAAGGCTGCACCCGATCGTCCAAGGAGTAAGGCAGAGCTGCCGTCGCTTTTTCGAGCCTCTATCGTCACCCCCCAGAATCTAAAATAAACAATTGTACTTAGATTGTTGTACCTAGGTTTTTTGTTCCTAGGCTTTCTTTGTACAAGCGAGTTTGTATTGTGAGTCTAAAGTTCAGTCCTCCGATAATTATTCTGTACTTTTACAATCAATGGCAAATACGATGGCGACTCTGCTGGGGACAAACTTCTCCACGGCTGAGGAGTTGGTGACGCAATCGGATGCAGCCAAAATTGGCTCCACACAACAGAAGATGGTCGTCCGCTTCGACCAACAGGCGTTTGAAGAAATGCTCTCTGAGGAAAGCGCTAGCCCGGTCCAGAAGCAAACTCGCACAAAGAAAGCTCGTAGCGAGTGGAGGCCAAAGTCATTTGCTCCTCCCCAAGCTCTGGACGAAGTACTCTCTGCTGCCCAAGACGGCGAAGGCGACTTTCGTGCGGCCCCACTTCAAGTCATAGAGGACTCTGCTGTCCCCAAGTCCGAAAGAGGAAAATACTACGATGCTGGACTTGCAGGGACAAAGAGTAATTCTATGCGCTCCAGGAAGAAACCGAACAAGGGCACTGGCCGTAAAACGAAGACTCATGCGGCCAAGATTACCAGCCGCATGAATGATGACCATGCGGCTAAGACTGCTAGCCAAATGCATAAAACTCATGCGGCCAGGATTTTCAGTCGCATGGAGAACACCCATGCGGCCAGGATTTCCAGCCGCATGGAGAAGACCTATACGGCTATGACTGCCAGCCGCATGAAGATTACTGATTTCAGCCGCATGACACCTACTCCACGCGGCTCTATCTTCGACCGCCTCTTCTATGGTCCTGATGATATTACTGCTCTTTTTCCTCTTCCCTGATCAATGCTGAGTTCCGGATCTCCTTTCCTGATTAACGCCGAGCTCCTACTCCTCTTATCCACCATCTTCCGGCACCATCTCCGGCCAGTTTCCAGCCAACTCTTCCAACCATCCCATGTGGCTATTTATGATGTTTCCAACCACCGCACCATCATCTCGTCACTGTCCAACTGATTCCAGCACCTTGTCGACAACCGTAGCCGCCTAGGATGTCTCTCACCCCCTTGCGTGCAACTTGTCGTTGCTGATCTCTTCCACGCCCACACCGACGATCACTCCAGACCTCGCTTGCCGCATATTGAGAGGGCTTTTTTCTTTGATGTTCTTGTTGGTTGGTGGGTTGATCACCATTAGTTATTATTGATTGTGCTTTTGGATTGGCGGTGCAATGGCGGGAACTGCTACACCTACGACGACAACTACTACACCTGCGTCTCTTGTGCCCCCAAGAAGACATGTCTGACTCTTTCCAGCACCACTTAGACTCTTCCTACTATGTGCCCTCATGCACTAGAGTGAAGAAGTCTAGGGTAGCACGAGCTTGGCGAGCTCGGTCCGTTGATCCGACCTCTGACCATCCGAGCGTCCCACATACTGTCATACGGGCCCCTGATGGAAAGTTGTACAGAATCACTCGAGTCCAGCCTCCGGCGGCAAACGGACAGAGAGGTTCCTAAAAGTCTCCCAAAATCCAGAGAGCAAACATGGTCGATCCGGACCCATCTGACTTGCGTGAGGCCATCCTCCACAAACGCAAGAAAAGAGAAGGTGCCTCGGGGTGCAAAGAGTCCTCCCACGGACGTCACTGCACCCAAGTCATCGTCAACTGCTGTTGCAATAACGTAACAGTACGAGAAGACCGGCAGTCCGTCTTCTAAAGACTGCAACAAACCTGTTCAGAAGACGAGACGCTTCCCGTCGCCTCCTGCAACTCTGCTCAAAAAATTCCTGCCGATGGGAGAGAGAAGAAGACAAATGTTCCCAGCCCAAAGATTTCAACCACTATGACTAAGAGACTGTCGTCTAAGCGGGTGCCCACCACCGGAGTTTTCCATGGTACCCATTCAAAGACGAAATCTGCTATAGTGGAAGATTCATCACCCATACCACTAGGGGTTGCTGGGACTGGGATGAGCTCGAGAAAACAACTCTCCCATCAGATACAGCAAGGGCCGATGTCCCGGAAGATGTCCACGACTCCCAAGATGAAGCAAACTCTGAAGCTGGGGGTACTATCCCTTCTGAGTCCGAACCAGAGGAGAACATTCCCACATACCCCGATGACTTCTCGCTACAGGGGTATGATTCGGAGGGCACATCCTCCACCGTTCCTTCCATCTCTCCTTATGTAAAGACGTTGTTCATGACGGACAGCAACCAAGGTGGTTTCAGTGATCGCTAATGCATTGACACTCTGGAGGTCATACTGCATGCATTGGTCAAGTTTGTAGACGAAATCAAACCGGCCCTTCCAACTCTCCAAGGAGGAACATGTAACACCCAGTTTTCCAAATGAGGATAATTTTAAAATTTTTTATTTTAATTTATTTAATTATGGTATTTAAATTTTTAATATAATTTTTAGTAATTTTTAATCATTTTAAAACTATTTAAATCATGGCTTATGATTTTGGTGTTTGACTAGTGTAACCTTAGAGCCTAGCCATATGATTAGGACATTTGACTAGTACATTTTAGCCTAGAGAGTATTTTGGACATTTTAGGATTTATTTGAATTTATTATGATTTATGGGAATTTGTGTGATTTTGATATTAATTAAATATGGCTATGTGTTATGTTAGTCATGACTAGTGAGACTTGTAGACTAACCTAGAACTAATCCTAGTTGGTGACCCTAGTCTAACTCTAGTTAACCTACTTTTAGTCATTAGAGATTGGTCTTAAGGTAGGAAGGATTACTTAAGTAAAACTAGTTCATGACTTATGGCATAAGTCAATGACTTATGGCATAAGTCAATGACTTATGATTTATCAATTTTGAGACTTGTGATTAAGCCATAGGCCCATGACTTAGGCCCAAAACAAAATTAAACCCACCCATGGCAGCCAACCTAGGGATTCCCACCCCTATTTAATGCCTCCTTCATTTAGGGTTAGCCTCTCTTGGAAATAGATCTCAAGTTTAGAAGGAGGTAAATCCCCAACCTTAAAAATTCCTAATTAATTCATTTTAGCTCCTTTTTAGTCATAGTATTTTGCAATAGGATCTAATTTATGTTTATATACTAATTTTGGAGGAGCACCTCAGTTTGCATGCAATTTGGAGATTTGGAGTTGCCATTTGGAATCCCCTCTTTGAAGCTTTTCTTGAGTTTTGATACTCAATAGGTAAATCATCTAAACTCATAGTTTTTCCTAATTTCTTTGCATATAAGGTTAGGTTTTTAGGGTTTCCAAGCTGTCCCTAAAATTTGGGCATAATTTGTGTCCATTTCGTGTCCGTATCGGACACGTATCATGATAGGTATACTAGGTATTTGTAGAAATGCCACATAGGAATAAATTTTCGTATTTTTGAAATGTAATTACATGGATTTGTAGATCTTGATGTGTGTGTCAATATTTGTGAAGGTGTCCTAGTGTTTTGTGTCCTTTTGTGTCATGTTTTTGCACATGGACACGCTGCACGAGCCCGTAGGCTGTGTCCTGCCTATCGGGGGCTAGAACTCGTGATACAGGACACGTCGAGACACAATTTTTTGTGTGAGCCTAGGGGCAATGTCTGCGACCGTGCTCCCAAAATTTGGGAGCACCTCGTGGAGTGTGCGTGGCGCAATCGCCCCCGTACTGGTCGTACGAGCCACGCGCGGGCTGCTGTGCGAGTGCACAGACACCACTGATACGCTTGTCGTATCGTGTCTGTGGGACTCATGGACACGGTGCAGTGTGTGTCAGACCTAGGTCTATCCTAGGTGAACCCTTGGACACGAGCACGTGTGGTGTTGTGTCGTGTCCTAGACGCACGTACACATGTGCACGAGACTACGTGTCTGTGTATGCCTAGAACGTGTTTGTTTGTGTACAGACACGTTGTGTCTTGCTGTGATGGACACGAATTGCCATGTGAGACACGAACACATGTGACACAGTTATTACCAACCTATAAATTGTAATTTAGAAGTTTAATTTGATTCGAATTGGTTTTGGTTTCAAAGAGATTTTTACTAATACATGTTAATATATATGGTTCACTATTTTCAAACATTTTCAAATGTTTAAATCCATTTTTAAATGATGATTCACATGTTTTACTTGAGTTTACATTGCTGGGATATGTGGGATTGTGCTGGGGTTGATGTGTGGATTGGGATTGGTTTTATGAAGCATTCTAGTGTAATTCAATTTCTGAATTGAACCAGTGAATAAAAAATTGAGATTTTACCAAGTTATGTAACCTGTGTTGAGAATGTATTGTAACCTGAGATTTTGAATTTAGTTTTGTAGGTGCATTCATTGGTTGTGTTCAAAAACCTGAGATTTAATTGAAATGAAACCTGAAATGGTTTCAGGATTTGAAAACTGAGATTGTTTAATTCAAAAAACTGAGATTTGGGTTCAGGATTTGAATTCAAATTTGCTTTTAGTTGATTTGTGATTTTTACTTGGAATTTGATTTAAGTTGTATAGGAATGTTTTAACTGAGTTCCATTAGGATATGGAATTACGACTGATACTCAATGTTGAATTATCTGAACTTTAACTAAGTTCGAAATTGGATTGGTTGAGTTCTAAACTAATTCAGATATCTAACTAAATGTTGGGTTTTCTACTTCCTGGGAACTGTATGAAACCTAAAACCTGAGAACTCAAGAATCCTGAGAATTTTCCTTTGTGTGCAAAACCTGAGAACAAGGATTTTAAAAATGTTGATTTAAACTGAAAATGGGTATTGGCTAGGTGTTTGAGATTGGGGATTCAATTTTGTTTGAGGCAATGGAGTGAACTATTGGCTAAGGTTCACTGTCATTGCACTGTCACTGGTTTACACTGTCAGGGGAAATCTGAATTATGCAAGTGTGAACTGAGTCCATGCAAACCCATATACACACAAGACACATTCCTGTCGCACATGTTTCCTGGACTTTTAAGCCTATTTTTCCCTGCTGTACACTATTTGTTTAACCCATGTGCAATTTAATATGTAACACATCAACACACAAGTCCTCACATTACCACACACACACACATGTATGGAACTGTCACACTGTTTTTTTTTCTCACACACTCACACAAATTTCCACATCCCTGTCACACAAAAATCTGAGACCATGCCAACTGATCCCTAAAATCCTGAGCACACACTCTCCTCTCTCTCACTTCACTGTTTGTATTTCAATCACACACTCACTCATGTCCACACACACACACACATTCCTATCTAACACACTCACACACACAGGCCTACACAAGCCTAAACACAATCAACACCCTATCACATCTCCTACACACACACACAATCTCATGTAAACTAAAATACAATAGCCTATAACCCTTGTACCATGCCACACCCTCACAACACTACACATATACACACACTCTTATGCATACACCCACATGGGTTCCCTTTAGGCACACACCCACCTCATATGTTGCCCTCTCTATGTATATATGATACATATATATGTGTGTATGTATGTCTATAAGTACATGCTAATGTCTAACCTAATGAGGATATTTAGGTGATAGTGTAAATGTAAAGGGATTTTCTATGTGTAATAGCTAATGTGATTAGGTAATGTGTAGTGAATATGGCATTTTCCTATATAGATAGATATATAGCCTATGTAAATGTGTAGTGGGTTATGAAGTGGGGATTTCATTGGCCTATATGTGATTTGGCTCATGGACTAGGTAGGATAGCCTATGGCATGTGGTAGGGATGCACTTGTGTATCACCAGACTAGTGTGACTTGTGTGATATTTAGCTAGTTGACCTAGAATTGACTGGTTAAGCCAGGTTTGACCAACCTAGACTAGTTTGACTTATTTAGACTAGAACTGACCTAGTTTGACTGTTAGGGTTGACTAGAGTTGACCAAGGGTTGACTTTAGCCTAGTTTGACCTAAACTTCATGTAGATGCATTGTAGCAGTCTATTTCTTTATTTTAGACTTGTTGTGACTTGTACTGTTCTATAGGAGACAGACACCACTCCTCGGACAGTATATTCTCTTCGGACGTTCAGGATACCAGGCGAGTACATTCTCTGATTATTTCATATCCTGTTTAGAATTATTTTTCTACTTTAAATTACTTTACTTGATACTGTCACGTTGGTCACACGGATTGGTACTATATGGATCTTTTCATGAGATGTTATCCCCCTCGGGAGCATCGGATACTGCATGTTTTGTGCGTTTCACGAATCATCACGTATCTCTATGCTTCCTCTGATTCATGAATCGCTTGTGACACATGTACTCTCATGTTCACAGAGCCATCATGAATCACCTTCACGTATCACTCATTTTATGAGCCATGTGAAGTTTCACGAATCTTAACATAACTTGAACAGATCTTTGTGTATTGATTGGGGATGGGGGAGTAGAAATAGACATGTGAATATTATCCCAGTAGTTGTAGTCATGAATCACTCTCTTAGCTGTAGTCATGAATCTCCTATGCCGTTCACATGTTTATATTTTACTCTGACTCACTAGTCACTATTAGCTCTCTATGTATAGTAGATATTTCTATTACAGTTCTCTCTATGTTTACATACTATTTTTCTTCAGTTCATGTATCTTACTTTACTGTATGATTATATTTTCTAACCTGCTATGATCTGTTGAGATGTACTGTACTCGCTCCTGTCCTGACTGGACCTATTGAAAATATTACAGAGGATGAGGAGGAGGCCCTATGCACCACCTATTACGGAGCAGGCTTAGACGACACCTGCGACCTGGTTCCTCTGGAGGATCCAGCTGCAGTACAGGATGCTACTCCCAGAGTCTAGGCTAGATAGCTAGGCTTTAGTTTTTCTTCAGCTTTCTTATTTGATTTTCAGTTGTTCTTCTGAGATGTTGTTATATTTAGAGACTTGTATTGAGCTGGATGTTCTTGAGTTGTTATCTTAGACACTTAGATTTTCTCCCTCTTATTTGTATTACATTGTGCTTTTGATCTCTCTATCTACCTTTATTATTCTGTATCTGCCTTAGATGTGATTGAGACTGTTCTGTTATGTCACCTCCCTTAGGAGTGTGTATACTGTATAGGTACCTTTATATTGTTAGATGATTGACCTAGGACTGCGTTCTACCGTCGACACTGCGGCGTAGATTGGGCGTTGTTACGTTCTCGTACCCTCACAGTGGGTGCGGGTCATGACATGTTTTTAGTGGTGGCCCATGCAGGTCAAGTTCATGTAGTGGTATTCGAACTAGAGTATCACTACAGCCTGCAGTAGGATTAGAATATTTTTGGAGGTACTCAATCACATTAGGAAAAACTCTTAATCCGATTCCTTTTGTCTAAAATTGTTGCTTATTGACTTCCCTTGAATATAAACTGTTCTCCTTTGAATTTTCGCTTCATTCTCAGAAATTGCTTCTTGTTTTGATCTATCTTCATGATGGTTATGAAGACACGATCTCATCGCTTCGGTTCGGAGGATACTATCGAGAGGCTGGCCACCTCTCGTCCTGTTCATCAGGGCCTCGAGACCGCAGCTTCTGTTGTGCCGACTCAGGTTGGCATTTCTGCTACATTGGAGGTGCACCTCCGTCTGTACAGAGACTTTTTCCTTCATTTCCGATTTCTCTCAGCAGCAGCGATTCATGCAACATCAGCAGCAGAGATTTGTGCAGTATCAGCATCAGGATGGAGGAAACCAGCAGGATGAGCTATCGTCAGGACAGTCGAGGATGCACAGACCGTTGGAGATCTTGCTGCAATTGTCTTTTATAATTACCTTGAAATCCTATTCCATCTGTTCCTTGTTGATTGATTAATTTTGTCATGTTACTCTTTTGTTGTGTTTGTTTTTCTTCTGAAAAATCATATGGGCTAGGTCGTCTAAATCATGGGATCTAGAATCCTCGATAGTCGTGTTAGTTGGCATAGTGAGGACATGTAGTCAGATTTTGGATGTATTCTCGGGTATGGGAATTTAAGGTTTTTGCCGTCGTATACGGCAGTGCAAAAATTTTAAATACCATGAACCTAGAGGTACGTACCTTAGTCAAGGACTCTGTGATTATCGTAGCTTTGCTCACTAGCATGATGAAGACTCTGGACAACATAATTTTGGACAGATGCATATGATTAACAGATTGTATCTTGAGAAGGTTTAAACATCATACCCTTTTGATTGTTATAAATGACTTAGAAGTAGGGATATTTTAGTTTTGTAGAGCTTATTCATAGGTAGTTCCTTCATAGTATAATGGTATGATGACTTGTAGAGTGTCTGTACCCTAGAGGTGATAGTTAGTATTGGTGTTAGAATAGTAACCCATTACAGATAATTCTTCTGTTATCTATAATACCAACCAGTTACACATAAGATGTTAGTATGCCTTACAGCCTTGATGATTATTACTACTTTCCCTTACCCTTTCCAGTGAGGCATCCATGACCAGAGCCTGCCTTTGAGTATAGTTATAGTTTCACCTAAGACCGAGAGGTCTATTTGTATAGATAGATTGCAGATGATATTGGCATATGGGATATAGGTTAGTTGGTATCTATAGGCCATTGTTGTATAGGGTTATAAACATGTTGTTTAGCCTATACTTGGTTCAGTTTTTCATTTTAGTTAAGTTCTCTTCGTGTTGAGTTCCTTTGTGTTGATCACCTTTATAGGCAGTGTACAGACCCTTCACTAGATACCATGTCCCCTTGATTCAGACCATTCATCCTTAGCCTAGTTCTAAGCATTGTTTCAGACCCTTATAAGTTTAGTCTGCCTTAACCCTTGGTTGATCAGTCATGTATATATATATAGATGATATACTTAGGATATATGTGATGGGTTGTTGTTCTTGAGCATATATATATATGTGGTATTTGGTATTCATGTGCTTAGCTTGTAGGTATTTAGTTATAGGTGACTTGATAGGATTGGAAAGTTAAGAGCTAGTCTATTATAGAGTTTCTCTTTTGCTAAATTCTAGTTGCCAACACCTAGATAGCTAGCATAGGTAAAACCCTAAGAAGTTGACCAGTTGATGACCAAGTACTTGGATGTTGAGAAATTGACTAGTGATTGACCCTTGACTATGTTTGACCTAGAAGGGGGTGCGATCATCTTAATTTCGAGGACGAAATTTTTATAAGGTGGGTAGGATTGTAACACCCAGCTTTTCAAATGAGGGTAATTTTGAAATTTTGTATTTTAATTTATTTAATTATGGTATTTAAATTTTTAATATAATTTTTAGTAATTTTTAATCATTTTAAAACTATTTAAATCATGGCTTATGATTTTGGTGTTTGACTAGTGTAACCTTAGAGCCTAGCCATATGATTAGGACGTTTGACTAGTACATTTTAGCCTAGAGGGTATTTTGGACATTTTAGAATTTATTTGAATTTATTATGATTTATGGGAATTTGTGTGATTTTGATATTAATTAAATATGGCTATGTGTTATGTTAGTCATGACTAGTGAGACTTGTAGACTAACCTAGAACTAACCCTAGTTGGTGACCCTAGTCTAACTCTAGTTAACCTACTTTTAGTCATTAGAGATTGGTCTTAAGGTAGGAAGGATTACTTAAGTAAAACTAGTTCATGACTTATGGCATAAGTCAATGACTTATGATTTATCAATTTTGAGACTTGTGATTAAGCCATAGGCCCATTACTTAGGCCCAAAACCAAATTAAACCCACCCATGGCAGCCAACCTAGGGATTCCCACCCCTATTTAATGCCTCCTTCATTTAGGGTTAGCCTCGCTTGGAAATAGATCTCAAGTTTAAAAGGAGGTAAATCCCCAACCATAGAAATTCCTAATTAATTCATTTTAGCTCCTTTTTAGTCCTAGTCATTTGTAATAGGATCTAATTTATGTTTATATACTGATTTTGGAGGAGCACCTCAGTTTGTATGCAATTTGTAGATTTGGAGTTGCCATTTGGAATCCCCTCTTTGAAGCTTTTCTTGAGTTTTGATACTCAATAGGTAAATTATCTAAACTCATAATTTTTCCTGATTTCTTTGCATATAAGGTTAGGTTTTTAGGGTTTCCTTGCTGTCCCTGAAATTTGGGCACAATTTGTGTCCATTTCGTGTCCGTATCGGACACGTATCATGATAGGTATACTAGGTATTTGTAGAAATGCCACATAGGAATAAATTTTCGTATTTTTGAAATGTAATTACATGGATTTGTAGATCTTGATGTGTGTGTCAATATTTGTGAAGGTGTCCTAGTGTTTTGTGTCCTTTTGTGTCGTGTTTTTGCACATGGACACGCTGCACGAGCCCGTAGGCTGTGTCCTGCCTATCGGGGGCTAGAACTCGTGATACAGGACACGTCGAGACACAATTTTTTGTGTGAGCCTAGGGGCAATGTCTGCGACCGTGCTCCCAAAATTTGGGAGCACCTCGTGGAGTGTGCGTGGCGCAATCGCCCCCGCACTGGTCGCACGAGCCACGCGCGGGCTGCTGTGCGAGTGCACAGACACCACTGATACGCATGTCGTATCGTGTCTGTGGGACTCGTGGACACGGTGCAGTGTGTGTCAGACCTAGGTCTATCCTAGGTGAACCCTTGGACACGAGCACGTGTGGTGTTGTGTCGTGTCCTAGACGCGCGTACACATGTGCACAAGACCACGTGTCTGTGTATGCCTAGAACGTATTTGTTTGTGTGCAGACACGTTGTGTCTTGCTGTGATGGACACGAATTGCGATGTGAGACACGAACACATGTGACACAATTATTATCAACCTATAAATTGTAATTTAGAAGTTTAATTTGATTCGAATTAGTTTTGGTTTCAAAGAGATTTTTACTGATACATGTTAATATATGTGGTTCACTGTTTTCAAACATTTTCAAATGTTTAAATCCGTTTTTAAATGGTGATTCACATGTTTTACTTGAGTTTACATTGCTGGGATATGTGGGATTGTGCTGGGGTTTGATGTGTGGATTGTGATTGGTTTTATGAAGCATTCTAGTGTAATTCAATTTCTGAATTGAACCAGTGAATAAAAAACTGAGATTTTACCAAGTTATGTAACCAGTGTTGAGAATGTATTGTAACCTGAGATTTCGAATTTAGTTTTGTAGGTGCATTCATTGGTTGTGTTCAAAAACCTGAGATTTAATTGAAATGAAACCTGAAATGGTTTCAGGATTTGAAAACTGAGATTGTTTAATTCAAAAAACTGAGATTTGGGTTCATGATTTGAATTCAAATTTGGTTTTAGTTGATTTGTGATTTTTACTTGGAATTTGATTTAAGTTGTATAGGAATGTTTTAACTGAGTTCCATTAGGATATGGAATTTTGACTGATACTCAATGTTGAATTATCTGAACTTTAACTAAGTTCGAAATTGGATTGGTTGAGTTCTAAACTAATTCAGATATCTAACTAAATGTTGGGTTTTCTACTTCATGGGAACTGTATGAAACCTAAAACCTGAGAACTCAAGAATCCTAAGAATTTTCCTTTGTGTGCAAAACCTGAGAACAAGGATTTTGAAAATGTTGATTTAAACTGAGAATGGGTATTGGCTTGGTGTTTGAGATTGGGGATTCGATTCTGTTTGAGGCAATGGAGTGAACTATTAGCTAAGGTTCACTGTCATTGCACTGTCACTGGTTTACACTGTCAGGGGAAATCTGAATTATGCAAGTGTGAACTGAGTCCATGCAAACCCATATACACACAAGACACATTCCTGTCACATATGTTTCCTGGACTTTTAAGCCTATTTTTACCTGTTGTACACTATTTGTTTAACCCATGTGCAATTTAATATGTAACACATCAACACACAAGCCCTCACATTACCACACACACACACATGTATGGAACTGTCACACTATTTTTTTCCTCACACACTCACAAAAATTTCCACATCCCTGTCACACAAAAATCTGAGACCATGCCAACTGATCCCTGAAATCCTGAGCACACACTCTCCTCTCTCTCACTTTACTGTTTGTATTTCAATCACACACTCACTCATGTCCACACACACACACACACACATTCCTATCTAACACACTCACACACACAGGCCTACACAAGCCTAAACACAATCAACACCCTATCACATCTCCTACACACACACACAATCTCATGTAAACTAAAATACAATAGCCTATAACCCTTGTACCATGCCACACCCTCACAACACTACACATATACACACACTCTTATGCATACACCCACATGGGTTCCCTTTAGGCACACACCCACCTCATATGTTGCCCTCTCTATGTATATATGATACATATATATGTGTTTATGTATGTCTATAAGTACATGCTAATGTCTAACCTAATGAGGATATTTAGGTGATAGTGTAAATGTAAAGGGATTTTCTATGTGTAATAGCTAATGTGATTAGGTAATGTGTAGTGAATATGGCATTTGCCTATATAGATAGATATATAGCCTATGTAAATGTGTGGTGGGTTATGAAGTGGGGATTTCATTGGCCTATATGTTATTTGGCTCATGGACTAGGTAGGATAGCCTATGGCATGTGGTAGAGATGCACTTGTGTATCACCAGACTAGTGTGACTTGTGTGATATTTAGCTAGTTGACCTAGAATTGATTGGTTAAGCCAGGTTTGACCAACCTAGACTAGTTTGACTTATTTAGACTAGAACTGACCTAGTTTGACTGTTAGGGTTGACTAGAGTTGACCAAAGGTTGACTTTAGCCTAGTTTGACCTAAACTTTATGTAGATGCATTGTAGCAGTCTATTTCCTTATTTTAGACTTGTTGTGACTTGTACTATTCTATAGGAGACAGACACCACTCCTCGGACAGTATATTCTCTTCGGACGTTCAGGATACCAGGCGAGTACATTCTCTGATCATTTCATATCCAGTTTAGAATTATTTTTCTGCTTTAAATTACTTTACTTGATACTGTCACGTTGGTCACACGGATTGGTACTATATGGATCTTTTCATGAGATGTTATCCCCCTCGGAAGCATCGGATACTGCATGTTTTGTGCGTTTCACGAATCATCACGTATCTCTATGCTTCCTCTGATTCACGAATCGCTTGTGACACATGTACTCTCATGTTCACAGAGCCATCATGAATCACCTTCACGTATCACTCATTTATGAGCCATGTGAAGTTTCACGAATCTTAACATAACTTGAACAGATCTTTATGTATTGATTGGGGATGGGGGAGTAGAAATAGACATGTGAATATTATCCCAGTAGCTGTAGTCATGAATCACTCTCTTAGCTGTAGTCATGAATCTCCTATGCCATTCACATGTTTATATTTTACTCTGACTCACTAGTCACTATTAGCTCTCTATGTATAGTAGATATTTCTATTACAGTTCTCTCTCTGTTTACATACTGTTTTTCTTCAGTTCATGTATCTTACTTTACTGCATGATTATATTTTCTAACCTGCTATGATATGTTGAGATGTACTGTACTCGCTCCTGTCCTGACTGGACCTGTTGAAAATATTATAGAGGATGAGGAGGAGGTCCTATGCACCACCTATTATGGAGCAGGCTTAGACGACACCTGCGACCTGGTTCCTCTGGAGGATCCAGCTGCAGTACAGGATGCTACTCCCAGAGTCTAGGCTAGATAGCTAGGCTTTAGTTTTTCTTCAGCTTTGTTATTTGATTTTCAGTTGTTCTTCTGAGATGTTGTTATATTTAGAGACTTGTATTGAGCTGGATGTTCTTGAGTTGTTATCTTAGACACTTAGATTTTCTCCCTCTTATTTGTATTACATTGTGCTTTTGATCTCTCTATCTACCTTTACTATTCTGTATCTGCCTTAGATGTGATTGAGACTGTTATGTTATGTCACCACCATTAGGAGTGTGTATACTGTACAGGTACCTTTATATTGTTAGATGATTGACCTAGGACAGCGTTCTACCGCCGATACTGCGGCGTAGGCTGGGCGTTGTTACGTTCTCGTACCCTCACAGTGGGTGCGGGTCGTGACAGAATGCCTTGCCAAACAAGTACGGGTCCCACGGTCAATGCGGACTCGAACTCAGCTGTACCGAACTCGGGCAGTATTCCTCCTGAAATGTCGGCTCCTACCGCTGCGGATGAGGCTAGGGAAGCAAGAAGAGAGGTCCAGGAGCTCCGAGCCATGTTTCACGCTCAAGAAACCTCTCAAGACCTCAGAATACGACAACCATACCCTGCAACATGGAGGGATGTCTCCTTCCCACCAAGATATAAGCCGTTCAATATCAATCCTTATGATGGCAAGACCTCCGCAAGTTGATACATCACTTACTTCGAGGTCACCACCGACCATTTGCCCCATGACGATGCCATCCTTACACGATTATTCATCGGGGCATTGGAAGGAGTCGCCTTCGACTGGTATCGCAACCTGCCGGACAACTGCATCCACTCCTTTGCCAGCTTCAAGTGCATGTTCTTGGAAAGATTCTACGAAGTAGGACAGGACGTCACAATGTCCACCCTCATGGACGTCATCCAAGGGAAGAAAGAGCTGACAAGGAACTACATTGAGCGGTTTTGCCAAACCGCAATGAAGCTGCCGTCTGGTAACCCAGATTCCTCCTTAATTGAAATTTGCCAAAAGAGACTGCTTCCAACAATCAGCCTCTGGATGGGCGAAAGTCAATTCAAGGACTGGAAGACGTTTATCATCAGTGCCACAAGCGCCGAAGAACGATTGAAGAAGGCTCGCCAACTGGGATTGCACATCTCAGAGGGAGACGACAAGGGCAGGCATCCCAACGCCAACACCAACACCAACAATGGGGGTAGCTCCACCAACAACCGGAACAACAAGGGCAAGCAGGCTATGGTGGCCGACACAGCACAGAAACCTGAGCCAAAATCGGCAGACAAGCAATGGCCACAAATGACCTACTCTTTCGAAGACGGCCACGTCAAGCCCATCTTAGACATGCTCATACAAGGAGACAGAATTCAGCTCCCTCCACCAAGACGGGAACCTCGGCCGGCAGAAATAGAGAACCCAAAGTACTGCCATTACCACTGCTACGTCCACCATACTACACACGACTGCTACCAGCTAAAACGGTACATCCAGAATCTCATCGATTCGAACGCTCTGGCCATCGATTTCGAAGAAGTAACCGTGGCAGCCAATATGGTGTCAGTATAATTTGGCAGCTTTTCTCTAACAGAAACTCAAAACGGTGTGGTCCCCATCCCTCTGGCGATAATAGAGATTGCTAATCTTCCGTCTCCCTGGGATCAGGCTGCTGGTCTAGTGCCCCTTACCACATCATGAGGGGAGGTCATGTGGGTCCATCCAGACTTGGTATCTGAAGTGACTCAGTCCACACCATCTTCCATTCGCAAGAAGAAGAGTGGAAAAGTCAGATCCTGCCGCAAAATCTCGGCAGATATCAAAGAAGTCACAGCTGTCGTTACTCGGTCTGGGGCACAATCCCAACATATGGCTGATAACTCGGTTGAAGATCATCAGTCCGTTACAACTGACGCTCCGGGACCTTCTCAGCTTCCGACGACCGACAAGCCTAGGCCGAAGGAGACTCGCTTTGACAAATCCCTCCGAAAATAGGTACCACAGGGGCTGGAGAGGCCCTACAACTTCGACATCTTGGCGCAATTGGCCAACACACCGGCCAAGTTATCATTATACTAGCTTCTGAGACTCTCAAAGGATGTTTGCACGGCTTTGAGCGATGCACTCCAAAATGCCGATGCGTACCTGGCTCAGGTCAACCTCACGGGAGAGAACCCGCCTGCAGATCTCCAAGACAGCGCTTGCACAGGAGCGATGCCCAATATTGTCTTCACTTCGCAGGATATGCTCATCAAAACCAACCTGCACGATCGCCCGTTATACTACACTGGATACATCGGCGACGTAAAGGTGGATCGGATGCACATTGATCCTGGCTCCTCCATAAGCATTATTCCGAAGGGTCTGTTACATCATCTTCGCATCCCTATGCATCGCCTGACGCCTACAAGCACTGCCATCAGCGGTTTCAATTCGGACAGGAGCTACCCAATTGGAAAGATTCGTCTAAAGTGTCAAATTGGCGATCTCCAGTCGGAAGTCACCTGTTACGTCATAGATACAGACACTTCTTACAACATCCTCCTGGGGCGCCCTTGGATACACGATTATATGATCGTGCCTTCAACACTGTACCAATGCTTCAAGTATGTCGACAAACACGGCTTCGTGAGGACAGAATTTGCCGACATCGATCCCTTCAAAGGGTTCGAATCCTACTACTCAGACTCCTGCCTATACGAAAAGTCGAAGAGGCACCTTGGTGAAGAAGATGTGCAAACTCGTACCGAGACAGCCACAGGATCAGAAGAACCCCTAACGATCCACCTCCAAGCTCGGAAACCTGGCAAGTTCGTACCCCTTACAGCCACTCTGCGTAAGGACGCAATCAGCCTCTCAGCACAAGAAGAGCAAATGATAATCCGGCTGCCAAGGTCTGGCCAAGTGCCAAGACCCACAACGGAGCCACTGACAATCAGACTGCCAAGAGTCGGCCAGCCACAAACGGAGAAGCTCAATCCCTCCGACAAACCAACGACGATACGCCTTCCCAAGAAGAGTCGTCACCCCGATGCAAGGTCTGGGGCTTCTAGCGAACCAACCACTCCCCGCCCAGCATCAGGTACCAAATTGGGGGTCGCTAGTTTGCCAACGACCCCACGCTCAGCTCCACCAGCTGAACCACTGACGATCAAGCTGCCCAGGTCGTCCTCTCAGTCTTCATTTACGCAGGGGGTAGCCGAAGAGGAACCAGAGCTAGCCAAGTATATGGCTGCCCATACTGATGTTCCCTCCGCAGATGATGTAATCCCGCTAGAAAAGATACCTTACTTCATCAATAAAGGGCTATCTTTGAACTACCTCGAGCTTAATAAGTTTTGTATAATGTATGCTATGGAACACGGTATAGGCACTCACCTACACACACAGGTGACAAATGTGTACACTGCAAACCAGCTTACTCCAGTGGAAGATGCTTACCGCAGGGAGGGGACCATCCAATCATCTTCGGCCGGAAGGACGATCCGCAGCCCTTCACCATAGAAGAAGTCGACCTTGAATCAGATGCCGGGAGACTGCCTCTGTATCTTTATAGCCTCCAATCCAAATATCTCATGCAAAAATAGGGGTATGATCTGGCAACTAAGCCAGGCTTGAACTACGGCACTGGGCGACGATTACCTTTGAAGCCCCCGGTCCCGGCTGGCAAACCACGGGACTACTATAGCAAGACTCGATGTGGATTTGTCACGACCCGCACCCTAGAGAAAGGGCATGAGACGTGGGTACGTCCAGCCTACGCCTCAGTATCAGCGGTAGAACGCTGTCCTAGGTCACAACATCTAACAGATAAGGGTAAATAAACAGTTATACTTCCCGAATGGGGGGTGACATAATAGAATATATCTCAATCACATCTAAGGTAGAACATGAATGGAAAGATAGATAAATATCCAGAAATGAAACATAGAGATATGATCCAGAATTCTATGTTTCTAAATAAATACATATCCCAAAACCTCTCAGAATCTAAATACAGAAATCCAGAAAAGATAAGGCATCCTAATCTAGGAAAGTGCCATCAACTGCTAGCAGGTCCAAGTCACTAGTGATGCCTAATGCTGCACCAAGAGGGATAGACACCAAAGCCTCATCATTCGCTGTAAAATTTTCAACAGGTCCAGTCAGGACAGGAGCGAGTACAGTACATCTCAACAAAATCATAACTGGTTAGGAAATATAAACATGCTAGAGAGTAAGATACAGGATCTGAAGAGTAATATGATAAAAAGAGAGACTGTAAGTAAATAGCTACAATATATAGAGAACTAACAGTGCTAGTGATTCAGAGCACAAGATGGTTATGTAGACGGCACGATGTTGTACACGAGTAATCTACAGAGGTTTGTACACGAGTAATCTACTGGATTGAATACATAACCACTTCTACTCCCCCGCCCCAATCAATACACAAGGATCCAGCTACGTTATGTTATTGTACACGAAGGTCATGTGAATACATGATTATACACGATTCACACGTTTCGTACACGAATGTAACAAATACAAAGAGTACACGATGTTCCCGATAAAGTACACGAACACGAATATCCGATGTATCCGCTAAGGGGATAACATCGCATAACCAGATCCATATAGTACTAATCCGTGTTTCCAACGTGTCAGCATCATGTAACGTAATCTAAAGCAGGAAATATACTCCTAATGCAGGATATGAAATGATCAGAGAATGTACTCGCCTGTATCCGGTGAATCTGGAGAATATATACTGTCCGAGGAGTGGTGTCTGTCTCCTATAGAACAGTACAAGTCACTATGAGTCTACAAAGATAATAAGATGCAAATCAATATATTCTACATGAATCTAGGTCAATCTAGACCAAAGTCAACTCTTGGTCAACTCTGGTCAACCCTAGAAGTCAAACTAGGTCAACCATGTCAAACCTAAGTCAACTAGTCAAACTAGTCTATTCTAGGTCTAACAAGCCATTCTAGGTCCTAACAAGGCTAAACAGTCTATTCTAGACTCCATACTAGGCATACCATGCCATAGCCAACCCATAACTCATCTACATGTCATATATATCTAACCTATATTACACACATTAGTATATCATGCAATCTCATATAGGAATACACATATAGGCTATCTATGATATATCCCACATCTATATAGGATACATATATACATATATCTATACCATCTAAAATAGAAGTACACCTAAACATACATACACCTATTATCTATATATGCACATTATACAAAGATATACATGTACATATATATTGGGATAGGAAGGGTATGTGGTGTCCAAGTGTATGTGTGTGTGTACCATGGGAATTGGGTGTGTGTCAAATACAAGAGTGTGTGTCAAATAGTGAGAGTGAGAGTGGCATATATATATACTAGAGTATGTGTGTGTGTCATGAGAGACTGTGAGATATAGAGTGTTCAAGTGTGTGTGTGTAGAGAGACATAGGCATGTGTGTGCGTGACTGTGTGATAGACTAGAGGGTGTGTGTGATACACAAGAGTGTGTGAGGGATTTGTGTGTAAGTGAAATAGTGAGGAACAAACAGTGACAGGAAAACAGTGAGAACAGTGAGCATTTGGTAAAAACAGTGAAGAAAATAAAGTGCACAGCCCCCTTCAATTCAGCCCATCAATTTCAGAAATTACACATTAACAGCAGTTCAACAACTCATATAACACATGAAATTTTCACTCAACAGTCCCCACATCTCAGTTTAAACCCTCCCATACCATTTCCAGATTTCAGTCCATAATAAGCACACAACAGAACAGTCAAACTCAGTAAAACAAACCCAGATTTACATGCCCCAATCAAGTTTACAGTTCCCCCCCCCAATCAGATGAAAACATATCCCAACTCAGTGAAAAACTGAACCCAAAATTAATTAAAACAGTCCTTTAACTTAAACCCAGATTTTTGAATCAAACTCACATCAAATTGACCCCAAATTCCTCATACATGTAGATAATGCATAGGTGAACATATTAGAGCCTTAATAACATGCAATTAGTTGTATTGATTAGGTTAAAATGAATGCTAAAAATTGGATTTAAAACCTGGAATAAAACAGTAAAATATGGACATAATGTGTGTATCAGGAAAAATAGGGAAATAGGGAATCAACAATAAAATTTGATTTAAAACTCAAATTCAGTGGTTGGCAAAGTGAGAACACATTGCACTCGTGCTATGTGATGTGTTTGTGTCCACAAAAGTGGACACAAACGTGTCCAATCACTAAAAACCAAAAACAGCAAATCACAGGACACAGTGTACTATAAGCAGCGTGCACGGGTTCACGGTGTCCGTGCACACGACACAACACACATGATCGTGTCCACGTGTCGACCTAGACTAGGGCTAGGGCTAGGATGCCCTGCCATGTGTCCACGTCGCGTGTACGCGATACAAGACACGCGTGTCAGTGCACGTTTTCAACAGAAAACTGCACAGTGCAAAAACGGTGCACGCGTTCGTGCATGTCCGACACGACACGTGGGGCTCTGAAACTTGGGGAGCCCCGTGTAAGTGTCGGCCCCATGCTACACGTCGAGTCTCACGTGTCGAAGTAGCGTGTCCTAGGCGCTGTGTCCCCCGAAGTGCAGGGCATGCACAGTGCCCGTGCACGCGTGCACGCGACCGCGTATTCGCGTGCCCGACACGTCTTGACACGACACTAAGACTCGACAAAAACTTCATAAACGTGTAAGCGAGACCCAAATCTAATTTCCTATTCAAACAAAATCTCAAAAATCACACGAAATGCCCATTGGGACATTTCAACAAACACATTCAATACGACACTGATACGTGTCCAAAAAGGACACGAAATGGACACGAATTTTGGGGATTCCTATTTCTACAGTTAGGTTAGGTCTAGGGCTCCCTAAATATGCAAGAAATTCAGAATTCTATGGAGGGGATTGGAATATATCTATGTGTATCAAATCCTTAAAAAAGCTTCAAAGAAGGGTGCTCCTCTTGATGGCCAAACTCCTCCAAAGTGCTCCCAAGCTGAGAATACTTGTTACCAACAGCAAGAACAGTAAAATTAGGTCCTAATGCAATTGGTTTGGAGGAAAAATGAATTAAAATGGATTTTCTAGGGATTAGGGAAGATGGCGACTCACCTCTTTCTAAACTTGCACAAAATTTCTAATGGAGGCTAGCCCTAACTTTGAGGGGTATTAAATAGGATGGGGGAGACTATCATGTCCAGCCATGGGCTGATTAGAATTAGGGTTAGCTACATGGTGTGGGCCTATGGGCTTTAAGTCTCAAGTCATTAGTCATGACTTATGAAGTCATAAGCCATTCTAGCCTAATCAACTCCAAATCTCTCCAAACAAGTTTCAATGAGTTAAACCTCACTAACTTAGGTCAAACCAAGGTTACTTAACCTAACCAAGTGGTCTTAACCTAGGTTAACCTCTAGATTAGACTTCTAGTCAACACTAGTCAAAGTCAACTATAGGGCCAAAATCAATTATACTAAAAATCACTAAAAATCATATTAATTCTAATAAATCTAAATAATACTAACTATCACTAACTATGGTTAGCTAAGACTAGTTGTGACTAATCTAGGTTAGGTCCAAACCAAGTTAGGCTAATCACAAAACATGGCAATCAATTAAATAATATTTTAATCACACCATTCTTAATAATACATTAAAATCCAAATAATATTTATTAAATTCAATTAAATTCAAAATGACAAAAGTACCCTCGAACTGGAAATAATAAATGAAATACCCTAATCACATGGCTAGGCTCTAGGTTAAGCTGTCTCTAGTGTTACACTATTAAAACACCAAAATCATAAGTCATGATTTAAAATAGTTTTAAAATGATTTAAAATTACCAAAAATTACATCCTGATTTAAAATATCATTATTAAAAGATAAAAATTTCAAAATTTTAAAATTACCCTCATTTGAAAAACTGGGTGTTACAATCCTACCCACCTTAGAAAAATTTCGTCCTCGAAATTAAAATGTTCCTACCCCTTCCAGGTCAAACCCCCACAATCAAAGGCTCAAAACTTAATCAATCATAAAATTTAAAAAGGACAGCATACAGGATCATGGCATACGGTGGTAATGAAAGTCTCATCAAGGTATACTAGTCACACTAGACCAAAACAATCATAGGGTATCAAAACATACAACAATATGGTAGGGTGCATCAATTTCAAAGATTGGCTAAGATATAGGTCAAAGACTCACCTCCAACTAGGTCTGGTGGCTGAAACTCCCTCCCGAAGGTGGAGTCTTGGCTGGAATAAGTGCAGCAGGACAGTCTCGCAGCCTGTGTGCAGCCGACCCACACAATAGGCACACCCCTCTTCTCTTCCTACAGATGTCCCACACATGTACAGGCTTCTTACAGAAGGTGCAGGTAGGTACTCTCTCAGCTGGCCTCTCCTGAACAGGAGTCTGGATTGGGTAGGCTGGTCTAGGCTGATAGTCTGGGTGCTCACGGGGCTCTGGGTATACACTGCTCCTCGGCCTCTTAGAGCTAGGCTCTCGCACTGAATGTACCAAATTCTACGGTAGTTGGATCCTGCGGTCCTGCTCCTTCAGGATCTCAGCCTGAACTCTCTGTGTCTCCGACACGTCCCGAAGAAGTCTGGATATCTGAGCTCCGTCAGGAAACAAACATGCCGAGGGTATGGTATGGTGTACCGCTCCTGGAGGCAGAGGAGGAGACGGGGAAGGACTCTTGGTCTCAGATGAGACTGCCACTCTCTCCTGAGTAACAGGTGGGGGAGGGAAACTCTCTGGTGAGGATGCTAACACCTCCTCGATGGCGGAAGGTGCCACTACCCTTGGGTCAGCCTGAGGGGTCACTACCTCCTGAGCAATATGAGGTGGAAGCACACTATCAGTAGCTGCAGCTGCTCTCAGGCGACAGGCTCGGGTCATGGGTGCCATACTGGAAAGAATAAAAACACAATAATCATTAAGGCTGTACAGCAGTCTACCATCCTATCTGAAAACCGTTAATTTTCAAAAATAAATAGGTTAACTACTAATCATCTAGAAAGAGGTATTATTTTAAGAAAACCAGAACCACAAGTTTAAGGAACGAAAGTCAATAGCATTGAATCCAATCACAATATACATAGAATGAGAGAGTGTTAGAGAGGGAAAAGCTAGCATTTTGTAAGGGTCATGTGGTTTGTGTGACATATACATGAAGGTGTTATAGGAGGATTTGGGTCTCAACTATAGCTATCAAGTTACATTATTCATGGCATATTAGTTAAGCAATCTACAAGGCACAAGCTATTTACTCATAACATGTATGGCTAATCGTATATGTAAGTATCTATATGGCTATATGAACATAACATAGAGATGAAGGGTTAGGTTTACATGGCAGTTGTTAACATTAGTGTAGAGTGTCAAGTGTACATGGGTTAAAACTTGAAATAAGGGGTTCCATCTATCAGTTTAGCTCAATATTACATATTAGATCTGAAATTGAACTACACATTTGAAGGCAATATAAAAATGTTAACATGTATTCAGTTTTCAAATTTGGAGAAATTCGAACATCAAAACCAACTCAATGTTTACCACAACCACAACCTAACATGTAAGAGTATGAACCTAACATTATATACCTGCACACAACCATGTATACGGCTCAAAATATTACAATTTAAAACTGTAATTTGAACAAAACACTTAGAATCCAAGGTTAAGGGTTTACTATGTACACAGTCTCAGATTTGACAATTCAACACAAAACTCAACCAATTTCTTTAAGAAATGAAACCCCGTATATAACATACATGTGTAGTGATGTAAGCAAAACTAATAACATGAAATTTAAATTTAAATTACGAATTTAATATGGAGAAACAGAGAACTAGTCACTGATACTACACTATATTAGAATACTTGGATTTTGAGAACTTAACATTAATCATATTAACATACATTTAGATAGGTTGGTAACATGTGTAGTATGTATACGTGTCAGGAAAGTATCTGTGTCCACTATATATATTTAAGGTAATACAAAAAATAATGGCAAGAAGGAAATAATGATAAAATCCATTCTGCTTAACCGTTTAAAAGAAGGAACCATTTTAAAACCAGAGCTATAATATCAATCCAAGTTAACGTCTAGCAAAATCATCGATTCATTGTATTAGGAAGAATTTATAGCAAGAAGTTACACAAGGTTATAATAATAGCTAAGCTGCTCCTACTCATACTCCTACTCCTAAGTTATTTGATGATGGGGTACAATTTATACAACAGAATGGTACGATAGAGATGATATGTTTAAAAACCTTCTCAAGATACAATCTTATAATCATATGCGTCTGTCCAAAATCATGTTACTCAGAGTCCTCGCCATGCCAGTATGCAAGGCTGCGAATAACGATAGATTCCATAACTAGGGTATGCACCTCTACAATCATGTCGTCTGGAAATCTCGCTATGCCGACTAGTATAGCTGCGAGAAATTCCAAATCTCATAACCAAGATACGTACATCCGAAGCCAGGTCTCCATGTTTCCACCTCGCCAGCTAATATGGCTGCGATAAACTACAGGTTCCATAATCATGTAGACGTTTTACCATCCCTGTATTCCCGTCAATATGTGTTATCAGAAAATATCGTAACTCAGGCCGTAAAATTCATCTCGATAGAAAAATCAAAATCAACAACGATCCAACAAAATCAAATTCAATAATCAAGGAGTGAGAGCAACAAAACAAGGAAATGATTCAATTGAAGTTTAAATAAGATTCTCAAGGGTCGTCCCAGGAATCTTTCAAGGAATCCTAGCTGTGATTGAGCACCCTCAAAAATATCCTAATCCTACTGCAGGCTGTAGTGATACTCTAGTTCGAATACCACTACATAAACTCGACCTGCATGGGCCACCACTAAAAGCGTGTCACGACCCGCACCCTAGAGAAAGGGCACGACACGTGGGTACGTCCAGCCTACGTCGCAGTGTCGGCAGTAGAACGCTGTCCTAGGTCACAACATCTAACAGATAAGGGTAAATAAACAGTTATACTCCCCGAATGGGGGGTGACATAATAGAATATATCTCAATCACATCTAAGGTAGAACATGAATGGAAAGATAGATAAATATCCAGAAATGAAACCCAGAGATATGATCCAGAATTCTAAGTGTCTAAATAAATACATATCCCAAAATATCTCAGAATCTAAATACAGAAATCCAGAAAAGATAAGGCATCCTAATCTAGGAAAGTGTCATCAACTGCTAGCAGATCCAAGTCACTAGTGATGCCTAATGCTGCACCAAGAGGGATAGACACCAAAGCCTCATCATTCGCTGTAAAATTTTCAACAAGTCCAGTCAGGACAGGAGCAAGTACAGTACATCTCAACAAAATCATAACTGGTTAGGAAATATAAACATGCTAGAGAGCAAGATACAGAATCTGAAGAGTAATATGATAAAAAGAGAGACTGTAAGTAAATAGCTACAATATATAGAGAACTAATAGTGTTAGTGATTTAGAGTACAAGATGGTTATGTAGACGGCACGATGTTGTATACAAGTAACCTACAGAGGTTTGTACACGAGTAATTTACTGGATTGAATACATAACCACTTCTACTCTCCCGCCCCAATCAATACACAAGGATCCAGCTACGTTATGTTATTGTACACGAAGGTCATGTGAATACATAATTATACACGATTCACACGTTTCGTACACGAATGTAATAAATACAAAGAGTACACGATATTCCCGATAAAGTACACGAACACGAATACCCGATGTATCCGCTAAGGGGATAACATCGCACAACCAGATCCATATAGTACTAATCCGTGTTTCCAATGTGTCAGCATCATGTAAAGTAATCTAAAGCAGGAAATATACTTCTAATGCAGGATATGAAATGATTAGAGAATGTACTCGCTTGTATCCGGTGAATCTGGAGAATATATACTGTCCGAGGAGTGGTGTCTGTCTTCTATAGAACAGTACAAGTCACTATGAGTCTACAAAGATAATAAGATGCAAATCAATACATTCTACATGAATCTAGGTCAATCTAGACCAAAGTCAACTCTTGGTCAACTCTGGTCAACCCTAGAAGTCAAACTGGGTCAACCAAGTCAAACCTAAGTCAACTAGTCAAACTAGTCTATTCTAGGTCTAACAAGCCATTCTAGGTCCTAACAAGGCTAAACAGTCTATTCTAGACTCCATACTAGGCATACCATGCCATAGCCAACCCATAACTCATCTACATGTCATATATATCTAACCTATATTACACACATTAGTATATCATGCAATCTCATATAGGAATACACATATAGGCTATCTATGATATATTCCACATCTATATAGGATACATATATACATATATCTATACCATCTAAAATAGAAGTACACCTAAACATACATACACCTATTATCTATATATGCACATTATACAAAGATATAAATGTACATATATATTGGGATAGGAAGGGTATGTGGTGTCCAAGTGTATGTGTGTGTGTGTACCATGGGAATTGGGTGTGTGTCAAATACAAGAGTGTGTGTCAAATAGTGAGAGTGAGAGTGGCATATATATATACTAGTGTATGTGTGTGTGTCATGAGAGAGTGTGAGATATAGAGTGTTGAAGTGTGTGTGTGTAGAGAGACATAGGCATGTGTGTGTGTGTGACTGTGTGATAGACTAGAGGGTGTGTGTGATACACAAGAGTGTGTGAGGGATTTGTGTGTGAGTGAAATTGTGAGGAACAAACAGTGACAGGAAAACAGTGAGAATAGTGAGCATTTGGAAAAAACAGTGAAGAAAATAAAGTGCACAGCCCCCTTCAATTCAGCCCATCAATTTCAGAAATTACATATTAACAGCAGTTCAACAACTCATATAACACATGAAATTTTCACTCAACAGTCCCCACATCTCAGTTTAAACCCTTCCATACCATTTCCAGATTTCAGTCCATAATAGGCACACAACAGAACAGTCAAACTCAGTAAAATAAACCCAGATTTACATGCCCCAATCAAGTTTACAGTTCCCCCCCCCCCCCAATCAGATGAAAACATATTCCAACTCAGTGAAAAACTGAACCCAAAATCAATTAAAACACTCCTTTAACTTAAACCCAGATTTTTGAATCCAACCCACATCAAATTGACCCCAAATTCCTCATACATGTAGATAATGCATAGGTGAACATATTAGAGCCTTAATAACATGCAATTAGCAGTATTGATTAGGTTAAAATGAATGCTAAAAATTGGATTTAAAACCTGGAACAAAACAGTAAAATATGGACATAATGTGTGTATCAGGAAAAATAGGAAAATAGGGAATCAACAATGAAATTTGATTTAAAACTCAAATACAGTGGTTGGTAAAGTGAGAACACATTCCACTCGTGCTATGTGATGTGTTTGTGTCCACAAAAGTGGACACAAACGTGTCCAATCACTAAAAACCAAAAACAGCAAATCACAGGACACAGTGTACTGTAAGCAGCATGCACGTATTTACGGTGTCCGTGCACACGACACAACACGACACAACACACGTGATCGTGTCTACGTGTCGACCTAGACTAGGGCTAGGGCTAGGATGCCCTGCCAGGTGTCCACGACGTGTGTACGCGACACAAGACACGCGTGTCAGTGCACGTTTTCAACAGAAAACTGCACAGTACAAAAAAGGTGCACGCGTTCGTGCGTGTCCGACACGACACGTGGGGCTCTGAAACTTGGGGAGCCCCGTGTCAGTGTCGGCCCCTTGCTACACGTCGAGTCTCACGTGTCGAAGTGGCGTGTCCTAGGCGCTGTGTCCCCCGAAGTGCAGGGCATGCACAGTGCCCGTGCACGCGCGCGCACGACCGCGTGTTCGCGTGCCCGTCACGACTCGACACGACACTAAGACTCGATAAAAACTTCAGAAACGTGTAAGCGAGACCCAAATCTAATTTCCTATTCAAACAAAATCTCAAAAATCATACGAAATGCCCATTGGGACATTTCAACAAACACATTCAATACGACACTGATACGTGTCCAAAAAGGACACGAAATGGACACGAATTTTGGGGATTCCTATTCCTATAGTTAGGTTAGGTCTAGGGCTCCCTAAATATGCAAGAAATTCAGAATTCTATGGAGGGGATTGGAATATACCTATGTGTATCAAATCCTTAAAAAAGCTTCAAAGAAGGGTGCTCCTCTTGATGGCCAAACTCCTCCAAAGTGCTCCCAAGCTGAGAATACTTGTTACCAACAGCAAGAACAATAAAATTAGGTCCTAATGCAATTGGTTTGGAGGAAAAACGAATTGAAATGGATTTTCTAGGGATTAGGGAAGATGGAGACTCACCTCTTTCTAAACTTGCACAAAATTCCTAATGGAGGCTAGCCCTAACTTTGAGGGGTATTAAATAGGATAGGGGAGACTATCATGTCCAGCTATGGGCTGATTAGAATTAGGGTTAGCTACATGGTGTGGGCCTATGGGCTTTAAGTCTCAAGTCATTAGTCATGACTTATGAAGTCATAAGCCATTCTAGCCTAATCAACTCCAAATCTCTCCAAACAAGTTTCAATGAGTTAAACCTCTCTAACTTAGGTCAAACCAAGGTTACTTAACCTAACCAAGTGGTCTTAACCTAGGTTAACCTCTAGGTTAGTCTGCTAGTCAACACTAGTCAAAGTCAACTATAGGGCCAAAATCAATTATACTAAAAATCACTAAAAATCATATTAATTCTAATAAATTTAAATAATACTAACTATCACTAACCATGGTTAGCTAAGACTAGTTGTGAATAATCTAGGTTAGGTCCAAACCAAGTTAGGCTAATCACAAAACATGGCAATCAATTAAATAATATTTTAATCACACCATTCTTAATAATACATTAAAATCCAAATAATATTTATTAAATTCAATTAAATTCAAAATGACAAAAGTACCCTCGAACTGGAAATAATAAATGAAATACCCTAATCACATGGCTAGGCTCTAGGTTAAGCTGTCTCTAGTGTTACACTATCAAAACACCAAAATCATAAGTCATGATTTAAAATAGTTTTAAAATGATTTAAAATTACCAAAAATTACATCATAATTTAAAATATCATTATTAAAAGATAAAAATTATAAAATTATCCTCATTTGGAAAACTGGGTGTTACAGGATTAGGGTATGTTACACCCACAATGACTCCTGAAAGTTCAGATGAAGAATGTGACTGGCATTCACATTCAACCGAGTCACCAACTTCTGACTCGGATACCAGCATCGGAGACGTATTCAGACAAGTCCTGTCAGTCAACATGGCATTCGCCGACGCTTATGAAGAAGATGAAGACATTCCAGAAATCTTCGAGTTAGAGCCGTAGGCCCAACAGTTGGATGCACAATGGAAAAAGCGGTTCGAACAGAGAGAACCTCCTACTGAAGATGAAGTTATATAGGTCGACCTCGGCAGCGAATCTTCTCCAAAACCAATCTTCGTCAGTAAAAGCCTAACAGACGAGGAGCGAGAATCGCTGCTGGAACTCGTCAAAGAATATATTGATGTGTTCGCCTGGAGCTATGAAGACATGCCGGGGTTAAATCCCGATATTGCTCTTCACAAACTCAACATTCGGCCGGATGCAAAGCCAGTCAAGCAATAACAGCGACGCTTCCACCCAGGCATCATGGATGCGATCGAAGCCGAAGTCAACAAACTGATAGCCAGCGATTTCATACGCGAAGTGCAATATCCAGACTGGGTCGCCAACATAGTACCAGTCCTCTAGAAGAATGGAAAGATTTGAATCTGCATCGACTTTCACAATCTGAACGAGGTATATCCCAAAGATGAATTCTCCCTCCCTATCACAGATATCATGATTGACAATACCTGCGGCTTCGAACGTATGTCGTTCATGGATAGCTTTTCGGGGTACAACCAAATCAAGATGTCTCCTGACGACAAAAAACATACATCATTCCGAACACCGATTGGCACATACTGCTACACAGTCATGCCTTTCGGTTTGAAGAAAGTCGACGCCACATATCAAAGAGCCATGAGTATCATCTTCAGAAACCACTTACACAAGACGGTGGAGTACTATGTTGATGACATCGCCGTCAAGAGTTGCTGTAAGGGAGACCATCTGCAGGATCTAAGGACGGTATTCGACCTGATGCGAGCACACAACCTGAAAATGAACCCTAAAAAATCTTTCTTGGGCATATCCAGTGAAAAGTTATTGGGTTCCATCATCACCGCCCAGGGTATCCATGTAGACCCTGAGAAGACGAAGGCAATTATGGAGATGGGTCCCCCGAAAAATCTTCGCGAACTCAGAGGACTTCAAGGGAGGCTAGCTTACATCAGGAGGTTCATTTCTAACCTCTCCGGGCGATGTCGATCATTCACCCATCTCATGAAGAAAGGTATCTCATTCGTATGGCACGAAGAATGTCAGCATACCTTCGACAGCATCAAAGAATATTTATCGAACCCTCCAGTCCTGGTGGCCCCGATTGCTGAAAAACCATTCTTGCTCTATGTACGCACAATGGAGCATTCTCTTGGCGCCCTGCTAGCACAAAACAATGATGCAGGCCATGAACAAGCCATATATTACCTCAGTCGAATGATGATTGGACCAGAGCACCGATACACCGTCGTGGAAAAGGAATGCCTCGCCGTGGTGTCCGCCATTCAGAAGACGCGACACTATGTCACGGGACAAACCATACATGTGATCTCACGAGTCAACCCTCTCAGGGTCCTCATGACTAAACCAGGGGCACTCAGCTCTCGCCTCACTACATGGGCATTATTGTTGTCCCCCTATCATATGATCTTCGTCCGGCAAAAGACTGTTAAAGGTCAAGCTCTGGCAGACTTTTTAGCAGCCCATCCAGGCTCGGAGTCGTCCAGAATATAAGAAGAAATCCCAGATGAAGTCGTCGACTCGCATGCAACCTCTCACGATGATATATGCAGAATGTTCTTCGACGGCGCTTCAAGGACCGGACCTAAGGGCAACATCGTCGTCTGGGTCGGGGTAGTGCTGGTTTCTCCTTCCGGATTGGTGATCAATCGTGCTTACTCTCTCACGGAACCCTGCTCTAACAATGTGGCCGAGTACAACGTTTTGGTCATTGGCCTCCAACTTGCAAGAGAGCTGGAGGTAAAATATCTTGAAGCATACGATGATTCACAGTTAATCGTCAATCAGATCCGAAATTCATACGAAGTCCGCCATGAAGACATGATCCCCTATTACCAAATAGCAATCAATATCATCTCGTCGTTCGAGGGGTTCTTCATCGAACATGTCCCCAGACTCCGAAATATTAAAGCCGATGCCCTAGCTGGCCTTGTCGCTTCCCTAGCAGTGCCAAATCATACTCATCAATCGGTTGATGTGATAGGCCACGAACTGGTCTGCCCCAAGAACAACGTCCAATTTGTGGCAATTTATTCCGCCCAGACGATCGACGAAGCGCCAGACTGGAGACAACCATTCATAGATTTCGTAGTCTACGATATCCTGCCCGAGAACCCAAAGGAGGCCACCTCTATCCGAAGGCGTTCTCTCAAGTTCTTCTACGATACAAAGACGAAAATGCTATATCGGCGATCCTACGATGGATTATTGCTTTGATGTCTGTCAAACGCCAAAGCCAAAGAAGCCGTACGCGAAGCTCATGACGGTATCTGTGGGGCCCATCAGCCTGGCCCAAAATTATAAGACCGACTTTGCCGAATGGGTTACTACTGGCCCACGATGGTAGCAGATGTGATAGACTATACGAAGAAGTGCAAAGCCTGCCAAGTCCACGCGGACTTCATCTACCAACCATCGGAATTTCTACATCCGACAGTAGCGTCCTGGCCATTCGAAGCAAGGGGAATGGATATTATTGGTCCGATCGCTCCACCTTCTTTCCGAAGACATCGTTTTATACTCGCAATCACAGATTACTTCTCCAAATGGACGAAAGCTATTCCGCTTGCAGAAGTAAAGACTTCAAACGTGATCAGCTTCCTCAAGCATTACGTCATCTACCGCTTTGGACTGCCCCGAAGGATCATTCACGATAATGGTCCGCAGTTTGCAAGCCACACCTTCTATCGGTTTTGTGACAAGCACCGCATCCAGAATATTGCTTCAACGCCATACAACCCAGCGGCGAATGGGTTGGCAGAAGCATTCAAGAAAACAATCATCAAACTGCTCAAGAAGTTCGTGTCGTCCAACAAATGTGACTGGAACGAGAAGCTTGGTGAATGCTTATGGGCGTACCGTACCACAGTCCAAATAGCCACAGGGAACACACCATTCTTCCTAGTGTACGGGAGTGAGGCAGTTCTCCCATTGGAGACTCAAATACCCTCGCTCCGTGTCGCGCTCACTTATCAATTGACGACGGATGATAACTACCGTCGCCGACTACAAGAGTTAGAGGCCTTAGATGAAAAGTGCCTCCTGCCTCAGCAACGAATCGAGCTATACCAAGCACGCATCTCCGAAGCCTTCAACAAGAAGGTTAAAATCAGAACATTCCAAGTGGGTGATCTCGTTCTGGCAGTCCGGAGGCCGATGGTCATGACTCACAAAATCGCCGACAAATTCCAGCCAAAATGGGAAGGTCCGTTTATCATTGAGGTCGTATTCTCCAACGGTGCTTACCGTCTCGCAAAACAAAATGGAGACTTGCTCATGTTGCCCGTCAACGACAAGTTCCTAAAGAAATATTATGTCTAAACGACATATTCCAGACTATTGAGTTATGTACCAGCCGGTACCGCTGAACTCATATTCCAACATTCCAGATTAGTGAGTTATGTACCCGCCGGTGCCGCTGAACTCACATCCGCAACATTCCAGATTATTGATTTATGTACCCGATGGTACCGATGAACTCATATTTCCAAATTCCAGATTATTGAGTCATGTACCCTCCCGTACCGCTGAACTCACAATCTCCCAGATTATCGAGTTATGTACCCGCAGGTGCCTCTGAACTCACATTTCGGTCACTCTTTCAGATAGTAAGTCATGTATGACCATACCTCTGAACTTTCTTCCTGAAAGAGATCCTCCCTCATGATCCACTACCCGTACTCCCAGTGCACAAAAAGGGTTACAGATCCACAAATTTCTAAAATGGCCATGTCCTCATTACCTCTGAGTCATTTTACTTCTGCCAAAAACAAATCACCCCTTTACATAGAACTTCCATGTCCTCATTACCTCTGAGTCGTTCTATGTACCCTCCTTCATTGAGCCCACTCCTGCCATATCCTCATTACCTCTGAGTAGGAAGGCTCCGTCGAAGAAACCTTCATGCTTGCCATGTCCTCATTACCTCTGAGTAAGTATGATGATTTCCTTTCGACTTATTATCCGTACCCACAACCGGAGTACGCCAAGGATAACAGGTCCACAAATATTCTCCGCTGAGTCCACTCCTGCCATGTCCTCATTACCTCTGAGTAGGAAGACTCCACGGTAAAACCTTCGTACTTACCATGTCCTCATTACCTCTGAGTAAGTATGTTGGTTCTCTCTCGTCTTATTATCCGTACCCTGAACCAGGGTACGCCAAGGGTAATAGGCCCACAAATGTCCTCTGTTGACGACAAATATCCTCCGTTGAGTCCACTCCTGCCATGTCCTCATTACCTCTGAGTAGGAAGACTCCACGGTAAAACCCTCATACTTGCCATGTCCTCATTACCTCTGAGTAAGTATGTTGGTTCCCCGCCATCCTATTATCCGTATCCTAAGTCAGGGTACGCCAGGGATAATAGGCCCGCAAATGACCTTTGCTAAGTTTCTTAGTATAGGCCCACCATTCCTCATCATGCCCCGGGAGCCCAGCTGCTCCATGGCATTCTCTTCCGATACCCGGAACGTACATGAGCACCCTGTCATAGAATTGTTCTAGGTATCCCCATCAAACTTGTTATCCGTACCTAAAACCAAGGTATGCCAAGGGTAACAGGTCCACAAAAAAGTCCCCCCATTCGGGGCAAACGCCACCACAACACCACAAACACAACAGGCAGTACAAATAAAGGATGGAATAAAACATACTCTTTTATTTGAAAGTCAAAAGAAGCATTACATGTTTTGGGACCACGTCCCTCTCAAAAAGAAAAGAAAAAAAGAACAGAAACAAAAGAAGAAAAGGTCGACTATGGTTCGACATTACACAGCTCCAGGAGGCGGTTTCTCACTAAGGTGGTCCCCTGCTCAAGCCGCTGTCTAGCTCGGCATTCAGCCTCTTGAGACAACTGCTTCACATCACCCAGGTGCATATATGCCCGCCAGTCACCCTCCATCTTCTTCAGGGCGAGTTCCAGATTGGCAGAAGCCCTACTAAGTGTGTCAGCCTCCTGGATAGCAAGTCCCTTCTTAGTACGGGCGACTTCGAGCTCGGACTCCAGGAAGGCCAGCTTTTTCTGGAGCTCGAGGATCTGCTCCCCGGTGTCAATTACCCCGCGGGAGGCGGCCGCCTCCCGAGCCATGCAATCTTCACTTCTGCGGCTCCATTGATCATGTAACTAAGACAGATCACGGCGGTCCTTCAGTATAGATGGCTTGATCGACTCCCGAGCAAGCCTCACCTTCTCCATCACGGTTATGAGGAAGGTGCGCTCTTGATCTATCGTTGCGGACAGATCAGCTTACTGCAACACATGAAACTGGGCCACAAGGCGATCGGCCTCTAATAGCTTAGGCTCCAGGAGCGCAGCTAACCCCGCCCCACCGGAGAGTGTTTTAAGGATGTCGATTTGGCCACCGGCGCACCGACGGGCCATAGCAAAAGGACTTCCCTTCTCCACGGCTGTCTCGACCCCTCTCTTTAGATGGCGGTGAAAGCTGTCAACGACATCCTGGGATACTTCATCCAAAACTTCTGTAGAGGATGGCGTCAGAGGGAGTATGGCCAGCAATGTCGAAGGAGTAGCATCGGAACTTGCCATCCCTGCCACCAGGGAAAGAAATCCCGTGCGAAAAGATGTATTGATAGCGGCTAGCTCCTCCTCCGTCACCCGAAGAGCTTGGATACTGGGCAAGGCGGAAAGGTCAACCCCCGAAACCATGTTCACGGAGGAGGACACAGGAGGAATTGTTCCTTGCCCAGGCTGTGCCACCACTTGAGCCCCCGAACTTGAACTAGCAGGAGGCCCTTCAATGTAGGTGGGAAGAGAAGGAGGCATACGTGCTTCCACCAGATCCCCTCCGGTAGAGTCCACTCCGACAATGTCCGTCACCGGCAATAAAGGGACGGGACCTGTACGTCCAAAGCAGCCATCAATCGACGTAACCCGAAGGATATGATGATAGAGCAGATAGGCCTCCTCACAAGTTAAGATTCGGCTTATCTTACCAGGGAAGGAGCAGGAAGGCCGCAGCTCGCTCGCGGTTGACATAGTCTCCCCGCCTGCAACTTCCAAGTTGAATTCAAGGGAGCCAGCCAGTTCAACATCATCTCGTTGAATGTCAGCTGTCTCAAGGACAGGTACAGTAGAACCCCCATCCCCATGGGTGGAGGTCTCAGCAAAGTAGGACTCCTCGGCCGCCTCCGGAAGAACTCCAGCGAAAATGATAGCAGTGCACATATCATTAACCAAAGTGGTCAGGGCCGGATCGACCTCAGTAGCCGGATCCCGCGAATCCGATTCCTCTGACACCTGCAAAGAGTAAAAGAAGAGGATTAGGCCATAGTTTAGAAAAAGAAAGAAAAGGTAGTAGAAATTTAAATCACCTCAGAAACAGCACCAACATCATCAACAAATAGCCTGCGACGTCTTACCGCAGCTCGCTTAGTGGAGTAGGTTATGCTATCATCAGTAGACATACGCCTGCTTCGCTTGCGCGAAGGACCAGGCACAGTAGGCGGCTGCCTCGTAACCATGTCGCCCGGCACGTTAGGTGGTCGGTCCCCCGCCTCCTCGTCTGAGGAATGGGACGAATCATCGGCATCCTGTCCATCATCCTCTTCGCACGCCGTCGTGGACTCCGAGTCCGGCACAGGAACCGTATTCGCCTTTTTTTTCTCTTTCTGGACCCCTCGGGCTTCTCTGCCAAGCCAGTCCCGATAATGAAGCTGGTGCTCATATCAAAATTCATGGGAGGTTTGCTCGCCGTAACATGATAGAGGGCCGCCATGTACAAAATCTCCCCTTACATATTAGCGTCGGGGATCGAGAAGATAGCTCTGGTATGAACCGCATTGTAATAATGCCACGCCCTGATGCCGTCAAGGACACTGCCCTCGTAGCCTAGGCAAGCACTGGGACAATCAAGGAACAGCTGGCTGTACCCGAACTGGCGGAAGAACCTACTAGGCTAGTAGGGCTCCAGGTATACGTTATTGCGGTAACGATATACCAAGTGCGCCGGACGAATATTGCGCAGCCAGAGAAGCATCTTTTCAGATAAAAGCAGGGGAGGTTCAATGCCGTCAACATGTACACCCCTCACTTCTCGAGCGGTAAATAGAGGGACAGACACGAAGAAGTCGGGCCCATCTACTCTCGCCAACGTCCTCCGACAGGCTGGCATGGTGTCGAATTCCAAAGGCTGACGACGGTATCGAAAAAGGAAAGTGTCATCATCAGTAACGCCATCATCTGCTCCGGGCCTCATCAACGACCGGTAATGCATCAATAGCCAACCCATTAAATAATGGTAGGGTAATTCTACTCGTTCAAAGTCCAGTGTCGTTTCACGAGCAATGACTTTGGACAAAAAGACACGAAGGCCGTGGTGTAGGCTACACACCATAGCCGGAAGAAGGGCCAGCCTGACTCTGAAGACCAGCTTCACGGTCGGAAGGATGAAGTGGCGGCTGATCCTTTCAATAGAACCTGCCCCTCCCGAGACTACGCAGTTTCGTAGCCATACCATCAAGAATCCGGCCAAGAGCGCCTTCTCAGACATTTGCCGGGTACCGTAGAAGAAATAGCTGAAGGAGTCGGTGCGGCTCACAAACTTGTCACCGGTGGACCTCGACCTCTTGGCACTTGACATCAAGTTATTTATCTCCGCCTGGGTCTGAGGACCTCGAGAAGAAACCCGGCCAGAGGGACTGAATTTGAAAAGATACGCGACCCAAGACGTAGTATGGGGAGCGTTCCCTTCTGAGCTATTGTTCTTCTTAATAGCCGTTTGGTGGCAAATACTGTGGTGGCACAGCAGTTCCTGGTACACGGCGACAAAACCCAGGAATCGTCAATCCAGATCCTCAAATTCCTCGTTGGTTGGGGTACATACTTCGAAGGCCTCACCCCCCCCATGGCAGCTTAGAAACAACATACATTTCATGGAGAGCAAGTCCCAACTCTCCTCCAGGCACAAAAAAGGTTCCCGTACGTCGGTTATACATCTCCAAAAGAGCCATAAACAGCGGCTTGTTAATGGGTAACCCGTAACAGGTGCCCCGGATGACATAATAGAGGTCAATCTCCCGAAGGAATTCCTCGTACTTCCTCAGGATCCATTAGGTAAGGTTGACCTATGTAGGGATGAGGTTTATCCAGTTCAACAGCGACAACCTGCCAATAGGATAAGACCCCTTGCGAGCGAGCTGATTCAGGAGAGTATCAGCCAGAGTAAAAGTGAAGTTGGGGCCAGATACGTTTATGAAGGTACCCGGAATCAGTCCCATCACTCTTCGACTAACCGAGTCCCTACTCGCACATGCCGACCCCATATTCCTATTATAGTGAATGTTGCCCACGAACATTCCCGATTGGGTCGGAGTTAGGGAGCCTACCATCTGTCTGCTCAGCGGTACCATATTGAACCACGAGAGGGGAAAGTGACGTTCCATTTCAGGAATATGGATCTCCACCCCATCCACAGAAAAATCCCAGTTCTCAGAGATGTCCAGCACTCGGGGGTTCTTTATGGATAGAGCATCCCCAAAGAGAAAAGCCGGTTTCAGATGCTCTCCTTCCAGTTTTCCCGAGTTCATCATAGTACAAAGAAAATGGAAAGGCTGGTTATTGATGGCGCCCAACCTCTCCAAAGACTCATTGGGGGGAAGCTGGTCCGACACATGTCGAACTAAGTCGTCGAGCCGCACACCCACAGCATATTGTGCTGAACCCACCAATAGCTCTCCGGCTGGGTTGGTTGGCAGATTCACTGAAAGAAGACAAAAATAAGCAGGATTAAAAGAGGGTTAAAACGAAAGTTTCTTAAAAAAGAAACTCCTATGAGTCTATGCGGCTCGGATCAATGAAGCCTTATGCGGCCCAAATTCAGTTGGGTTTTATGCGGCACAGCTTCGATGGAGTCTATGCGGCTCGAGTCAACGCAGCCTTATGCGGCCCGCTTCATTTGGGCTTCACGCAGCACTGCTTCGATAGAACTTATGCATTTTTGTTGAACGTATGCAGTTCTGTTTAGCAGAAGAGCTTATGCGGCACGACTTAGCGAAGTTTTATGCAGTTCAGCTCATCAGGAGCACATGCGATCTCGGTCAAATGAGATTTCATGCGGATCGATTCCAGAAAGAGTTCCTGCGGCTCAGGTCCTTCTCATGCGGCTCAAACACAGGGCATGCCCCATGCGGCTCGAATACGAGAGAGGTTTCATCATGATTAAACTTGGGCAGTTCAATGAAGATGAAGGATGGAGGCTTGTGCATAAATCATGCAACAGAGCCATGGGGTTTATGGTTCAAAACATTTTCCTTACCTTGAAAACCAGAGTGGACGTCTGGGTATACTTCAGGCGTAGCGACCGATGAAGAGGCCGCTTTCTTGCCCTTTGCAGCAGCAGAAGCAACCTTGGAAGACTTGGGAGCCATTATCGTATCGAAGGTCGGAGAAGGAAGACTAAGGAAGAAAAATAGGGCCAAAGACGAAAGAGAGAGTGAAGAAGTCTCTCCGACTGAGCACGATCATATTTTATAGGCAAGAGAGAGGCGCCTCGATCCACGTACAGTAACCGACCCTTCGGTTCTCAAGACGAGCCGACTGACATAAAGGCCAGACTCTTGGGATCCTTCCCCAAAAAGCGGCCTTAAAACTGACGGCAAATCAAAAACAATTAATACAAAAGATTTGCATACGTGATAGGATGGCGTGGCAAGGAGCTATGCGGCCCGAAAGTCGCTGCGGCCGATTGACTCAATGCGGTCGAGACATCCATGCGGCCGAAACATCCATGCGGCCAGAACATCATATGCGGCCAGAAGAGTTTATACATAGCCATGCTTCTTATTCAAAGTATTTTAATTTTGCAAATTGAAAACTTTGAAGGGGGTCTTGTAGAAGCATGAAAAAGAATAAAAAAAGATCCATGCGGCCAGGGAGCCCCATGCGGCTCAGGGATCCATGCGGTTCAAGCGTCTATGCGGCTCGAATAAGTTCCATACGGCTCAGAAAGGAATCACGTAGCCTGCAAACAGCTCTTCCCTTTGCCCTTTACTATATTAAAAGCCTTGACGGCTGACAGCTCTAACAAATGACAGCTCTGACACAAAGAAACAATAATGACTCCGTCATAATGGCAGACTCCTAGGGAAATGAAGGAAATCTCTGACATGATCCTCCGAAATCCAGAAACCTTCATGCGGCCTTGACACGTGGACAGTCGCATGCGGCTCAGGCAGAGACCACCCCATGCGGCTCAGGCCGAAGCTATCCCATGCGGCTCAGGCTGAAGCTATTCTATGCGGTTCAAGCAGAGGCTACCTCATGCGGCTCACAAGGACTATCTCCATGCGGCTCACGAAGAAGGCACCCATCATCACCATGCGGTTCAAATGTTCAGGGGTCACTCCCAAGCAGCCTTGACACGTGGCTAGCCTTATGCGGCTCAAGGAGGAGCAACCCTCATACGGTTCAGATTTTCTAAGTGGCTCGTGGCTAAGACACGTGGCATCAAATCAACCGAAATTCATCAATAAATCCTAATGAAATATTGGGATCAAATCAGATCATTCGCAATCAAGCAAATAAATGACACGTGGCGGGAGATCCGAGATTGGCATAACAAATCATGAGGATTTATGTCAATCATTATTAATTATCCACAAAGATTTGATGCAATCATATTAATTGCCCGGATTTATTATGGGCGGCCCAGATTCATTGATCCTAAGCCGTCGACTTTGGAGAAGGGATAATCATTACAAACCCTAGTGATGCCCCCCACTCTTATAAATAGCAATGTGTCATTCCCTTGCAAAAGGAGAGGCTCTGAATTTTGCAAAAGAAGATACAGAGATCCAGAGAGCCAGAGAGAGAATATACAGAGATCAAAAGGAGAGCATTTCTTCATCAACGCCAAGCAGATCTTCTACAGAGCCAAGGCTGCACCCGATCGTCCAAGGAGTAAGGCAGAGCTGCCGTCGCTTTCCCGAGCCTCTATCGTCACCCTCCAGAATCTAAAATAAATAATTGTACTTAGATTATTGTACCTAGGTTTTCGTCCCTAGGCTTTCTTTGTACAAGCGAGTTTGTATTATGAGTCTAAAGTTCAGTCCTGTGATAATTGTTCTATACTTTTACAATCAATAGCAAACAAGATAAAATACAAAAAATTTGATTTTTTGCCAAGTGTAAGAACGGATGGCTCAGAACACAACCCAAAATTCATTCTAGCATACATTAGTGTGAATCATCTATGTTTTGTACATATGGTATAGTATATGTTCTTATCAAATCTAGTATCTGAAGGATATAATAGAATCAAGATGAACCCACATAATGTAATACTAAGACATCATCTACTACTAAAAGATATAGTGATAGGTTGTCGTATCACCATTGCCGAGAGATGAGGGTCGGAGGACAGTCAACTTCATCTACGGCTACATAGTTTCTGCCTCGCCAGTCGAATGGCTGCAGGACTATGTCCAGATCACCATGTCGTACCATAGATTAATGCAAATGGAGCTGGAGCTGGAGCAAAAATACAGAATCTAAATTACAAAATACAGAATCCAATCTTTGGGTTCGTCGAAAATACAAAAACAAAGAATGACACACAGTACTAATTCATATCTATTTTAAGTGTGAGAACGGATGGCTCAGAACACAACCCAAAATTTATTCTAGCATACATTAGTGTGAATCATCTATATTCTATACATATGGTATAGTATATGTTCTTATCGAATCTAGTATCTGAAGGATATAACAGAATCAAGATGAACCCACATAATGTAACACTAAGACATCATCTACTATAATAACAGAATCAAGATAGGTTGTCGTATCATCATTGTCAAGGGATGGAGGTTAATTGGAGGAAGTTACTGCAGAAAGTGAAGATCGACATGAAATGAGGCACGAAAATGAGGGGCTCTAAACTGGAACAAGTAAAGTTGTGCTTTGGAAAAAGAACTCTTGTAAACTCTTTGTTCACAAAACAAGCTATAATTAAAGAATATAGAACAAGTATCGAGTTTATAACTCAAGTATAGAGCTTACAAGAGTTATAAACTCGATACTTGTTCTGTATTTATTATATCTTGCTTTGTGAACAAAGAGCTTACAAGAGTAGAACATCCAAAACACAACTTTACTTGTTACAGCTTTGATCTCCTCATTTTCGTCCGTCAGTTCATGTCAGTCTGCACTTTCTGCAGCAACGACCACAAGTTTTATGTTCTTCAACGATATATTTCACATGCTTAATTGCCAAGTGTGGGAACGAATGGCTCAGAACACAACCCAAAATTTATTCTAGCATACATTAGTGTGAATCATCTATGTTCTATACATATGGTGTAGTATATGTTCTTATCGTATTTAGTATCTAAAGAATGTAACAGAATCAAGATGAACTCACATAATGTAATACTAAGACATCATCTACTACTATATAAGATATAGTGATAGGTTGTCATATCATCATTGTCGAGGGATGATGGTCGAAGGACAGTCAACTTTATCTACGGCTACATAGTTTTAGCCTCGTCAGTCGAATGGCTGCATGGACTATGTCCTGATCACCATGTCGTACCGTAGATAAATACAAATGGAGCTGGAGCTGGAGCCAAAATACAGAATCCAAAATACAAAATACAGAATCCAATCCCGGGGTTCGCCGAAAATACAAAAACAAAGATTGACACACAGTACTAATTCATATCTATTTTAAGTGTGAGAACGGATAGCTCAGAACACAACACAAAATTTATTCTAACATACATTAGTGTGAAATATCTATGTTCTGTATATATGGTGTAGTATATGTTCTTATCGAATCGTATCTGAAGGATATAACAGAATCAAGATGAACCTACATAATATAATACCAAGACATCATCTACTACTAAAAGATATAGTGACAGGTTATCGTATCATCATTGCCGAGGAATGAGTGTAATGCCCCGCTCCGCACGAGACATTTGGTTGACTTATTGGATGTGATCAAAATATTGGACCGTGACTTATGTTGGGAATCGGGAGAACTGAGACTGATGTAGTCTCAGCTAGTTGGCTAGACAGAATGGGTATTGGAACGTGGCTCGCTGGTGGAGCTACGCATAGTAGAATTGCGTGTGATCGGAACAGGAAGACCCTTTATTGCAAGTGAGTGGAACTGTCCTTCCTCCTCCTTACTCCTTCATACTTAATGAATGAAGTATTGAAATGCTACGAAATGTCCCTAAATGTCCCATATGTTAGTTGCTGAATAATAGAGATGGTTATGTTGAGACTTATTGAAATGTACAACACATTGAACTGCTAATGTGATTTGAGGCCTGAGAATGAATTGATAACATTGCCCTTATGCTTAACGCTGCCGGAACAAGTATACACTTGAATAATGAGATGCCTTATGAATGATAGAATAAGAAATGAACTGGCTATGATATCGACCCAATAAACTGAATGAGACACTAGAATCATGTACTCTCTGTATAACTGTTGCAAGAATATAAAATGCTGCCTGTCCCTTATAAAAAATGAATGAATGAATAAATGTCCCTATAAAATGAATGAATGTTACGTTCCTCTTAAGAAAGAAATGTTATGAGATACGTTGCAATGAAGCAATGATTGAGAAATGATAAAGCTGGGATCGTTGAGATCACCAAATGAAATGATGGTAATGATGAAATGAATAAGTCATTGAATATGACTAATGATGCACGGTTGCCTTTACTTTCCTTAATATGTTTTACCGTACGATTTTGTTCACAATCGAGTCGGACACGCATTCGCATGGTCATGAATAACTTGTATACAAGGTTTGAGTAATAATTTCCTCGAACGGTTCCTAGGGCCCTGGGGACCGATTCGGCCTAGGAGGAAATAATGATGAGTGCTATGGGAGCACGGATAAGGCGGGGTGGCATAGAGGCTCGCCACCTACTATGCTGACCGCATTATCTTAAAATGAAATGAAATAAAAAGAGTCCATATGGTTTAACAACACCAATGACCATGTAGTCGGGATGCAAGCTAATGAATGTTTTGTGCAGACAGAGTAAGTATATCGGATAACCTGTATTTGATGTAGGTACGAGAAGTCGGCTATCGGTAAGAAATCACATAATTGTGATATTGTATAAGTTGGTTTAACTTGCCTGCTTAACATGTTCCATGCAGTATGCTAGAAAGTTGCCTTACTATAAATAGTGTTCAAACATAACATCCATGCTAAGTGATGCTTGAAGTGAGAATTGTCATAACATGTTTAAGATGTTAATGTTAATGATGCCTCAATGACGTCTTTGCATGATAACACCAAGAATGCTATAATGATATGTCCACATGAATATTGCTAAGAATATGTTTACATGCTTCACTCTGTTTATTGCCCATGAACTGTAAACTGATGTTAGGCCCCAAGTAGAAAGATCACTCTAATAAATACTTGCTTAAATGATTACTATAATATTGGTTTATGCGAGTGGGTTGGATTCTGCTCGCCAGTACATAGATGATGTGCTGACCCACATTTTGTGGGCAGGTGCTCGTGCTTGGGATATTCTACATGCGAAGATTGGCTTGATTGGTCCCGCGACATCGAAGATTTGTTGGGCAAACATAAGCTCTCCTTGCACAAGATAATGTCTTCTGTTTATAAAGGGCATAATGTATAGAGCATTGTAATCAGTTATACCAGTGAGATTGTAAGCCAAGTCGGTATATCGAGTTGTAATCCAATGTATCCAAATATCAAATGTAAGCTGTATAGCATTGTTCAGTTGGCTTTAAATGTAAAGTGAGATGTGCTGTAAACATTGTACTTCAATACAAGTCTTGTACTCTTCTTCAATTATCAATAAAGAGAATATAGTTCTATATATCTCTGTGTGACTTCAAGTTATTCTTTTGTCTCTGCTGCTATAAAGAAGTGGTATATTTCTATTCAATGAGAGAGATTGTCCTTATTAACTTCAATTTGTCTGCTTCTGCCGCTGTGATGTGTCCTTATTTGAAGATAATCGATTATGTACCATCTTTGCCTTGTACAAGTGCAATACCAGACTTGTACGACATCACGCCCAAGCGAGGACGATCGATTCCAAGAGATAAAATATGTGAATAAATGACTCTATGAATCGGGGTGTGACAAATTGGTATCATAGCATGGCTTTACATCCTTGGTCTCTTCTTTGATTCGTTTCAAATCAAAGTTGCATCGACGATTAACCAAAGTTGCTTCCGCGATCACTCAACGTTGCTTCCGCGATTAAATCAAAGATTGCTTTCGCGATTATGCTGTTGTTATTCTGTAATCATCCTTTTCATGTCTGAAAGTTCATTGACCCTCTTGGCTGCTCACTGGATGTTCCATACAATAAGTCTATATACATTGTGATGCCCTGAATGAATGATTGTTGTTGGTTTGGACACAAATAACCCAACAATGACTCGATGCCATAGTATGCTATCTTGTGAATGCTGTTTGGAATGTGGGAATAAAGAAAAGTGGCTATGTGTGCTGCAACAAGTTAAGAATTGCATGTGATATTGGAAAAGAATTGTGAATGGGGTAATTGATGGATGAGTTCAACGAAACTGGTGAATTGACTCATGGGTGATGGCTAGTACTTTCGAGACCCTAAGAATGTTGGCTTGTGATATTGAGATCCCGAGATGTTAGCTAAGTGTTGTGATTATTATAGATCACGAATGTCCGAAATAGATTGAGTTGGTATTGTTTAAGGATGGCTTCGTTTCTGAGTGGTATATTGTCTCTACCACCTCAGAACGAGATGTATGTTGACCCTTCCATAGAATAGCAATGAGACTATCTGTGGGTACTGGGTAGTGTCGAGACGTAGCTGGGAGTCATATATTGTTGCTAGATGACTCGAGTGTCCCCTGACGGTGATGCTATGTTGGGTAGCAAGATTCTAGAAATGGTAACGGTTGGCTTGGTTAGAAATTGTTAGTCGAGTGATGACTCAGACTAGTAAGACAAGTTAGTATGTTATGGGTAAATTGATTTGGCTAGAGAATATTGTGGCTTAGAACATCTGAATATTGACTTCGATTGGTTGGATGTAAATTAAATGTGGCTAATACAAAGTTGGTTGCGTAGCTGAAAGTTTTGGAAATATTGTCGGTGAACCGAAGGAATATTAGAGATTTGTGCCTTGACCCTAAGGTGTAATAGATGTTAACCCATCTAGATCACCAAAGGATAGTCGATGCCTATGTGTATGGATCCAGCCGAAGTGATAGGTTGCGACTGAGATAACATTATGGGAAGAATTTATTGCACTAGCACGGACTTTGGCTGAAATGCATATGTTTTGGGGACGCCTGAAATATGTGTATGGATCCAAACGAAGTGATGATATGTTGCGACCAAGATAGAATGCAAGGAAAATGTTGGTGAATCAATAAGAAGTTGCAAGTATTTGGAAAAAGAGAAAGATAGATTGAATCGTTGATGGATTAAAATGATACAGTTGGATAGCTATTTTGAAATGGCCGAGTGGGCTGAAATGAATATTGATTTGAAGCTGAATGAGTAACTCATTGTGATTAAGTGAATCTTGTAGAAGAGTTGTTTCCTTAAGTTTCGAGGACGAAACTTTTTCTGAGAGGTATATTATGTAATGCCCCGCTCCGCACGAGACATTTGGTTGACTTATTGGATGGGATCAGAATATTGGACCGTGACTTATGTTGGGAATCGAGAGAACTGAGACTGATGTAGTCTCAGTTAGTTGGCTAGACAGAACGGGTATTGGAACGTGGCTCACTGGTGGAGCTACGCATAGTAGAATTTCGTGTGATCGGAACAGGAAGACCCTTTATTGCAAGTGAGTGGAACTGTCCTTCCTCCTCCTTACTCCTTCATGCTTAATGAATGAAGTATTGAAATGCAACGAAATGTCCCTAAATGTCCCATATGTTAGTTGCTGAATAATAGAGATAGTTATGTTGAGAATTATTGAAATGTACAACACATTGAACTGCTAATGTGATTTGAGGCCTGAGAATGAATTGATAACATTGCCCTTATGCTTAACGCTGCCGGAACAAGTAGACACTTGAATAATGAGATGCCTTATGAATGATAGAATAAGAAATGAACTGGCTATGCTATCGACCCAATGAACTGAATGAGACACTAGAATCATGTACTCTCTGTATAACTGTTGCAAGAATATGAAATGCTGCCTGTCCCTTATAAGAAATGAATGAATGAATAAATGTCCCTATAAAATGTATGAATGTTACGTTCCTCTTAAGAAAGAAATGTTATGAGATATGTTGCAATGAAGCAATGATTGAGAAATGATAAAGCTTGGATCGTTGAGATCACCAAATGAAATGATGGTAATGATGAAATGAATAAGTCATTGAATATGACTAATGATGCACTGTTGCCTTTACTTTTCTTAATATGTTTTACCGTGCGATTTTGTTCACAATCGAGTCGGACACGCATTCGCATGGTCATGGACAACTTGTATACAAGGTTTGAGTAATAATTTCCTCGAACGGTTCCTAGGGCCCTGGGGACCGATTCGGCCTAGGAGAAAATAATGATGAGTGCTATGGGAGCACGGATAAGGCGGGGTAGCATAGAGGCTCGCCACCTACTATGCTGACCGCATTATCTTAAAATGAAATGAAATGAAACGAGTCCATATGGTTTAACAACACCAATGACCATGTAGTCGGGATGCATGCTAATGAATGTTTTGTGCAGACAGAGTAAGTATATCGGATAACCTGTATTTGATGCAGGTACGAGAAGTTGGCTATCGGTAAGAAATCACATAATTGTGATATTGTATAAGTTGGTTTAACTTGCCTGCTTAACATATTCCATACAGTATGCTAGAAAGATGCCTTACTATAAATAGCGTTCAAACATAACATCCATGCTAAGTGATGCTTGAAGTGAGAATTGTCATAACATGTTTAAGATGTTAATGTTAACGATGCCTCAATGACGCCTTTGCATGATAACACCAAGAATGCTATAATGATATGTCCACATGAATATTGCTAAGAATATGTTTACATGCTTCACTCTGATTATTGCCCATGAACTGTAAACTGATGTTAGGCCCCAAGTAGAAAGATCACTCTAATAAATGCTTGCTTAAATGATCACTTTAATGTTGGTTTATGCGAGTGGATTGGATTCTGCTCGCTAGTACATAGATGATGTGCTGACCCACGTTTTATGGGCAGGTGCTCGTGCTTGGGACATTCTACACGCGAAGATTGGCTTGATTGGTCCCGTGGCATCGAAGATTTATTAGGCATACATAAGCTCTCCTTGCACAAGATGATGTCTTCTGTTTATAAAGGGCATAATGTATGGAGCATTGTAATCAGTTGTACCAGTGAGATTGTAAGCCAAGTGGGTATATCGAGTTGTAATCCAATGTATCCAAATATCAAATGTAAGCTGTATAGCATTGTTCAGTTGGCTTTAAATGTGAAGTGAGATGTGCTGTAAACATTGTACTTCAATACAAGTCTTGTACTCTTCTTCAATTATCAATAAAGAGAATATAGTTCTATATATCTCTGTGTGACTTCAAGTTATTCTTTTATCTCCGCTGCTATAAAGAAGTGGTGTATTTCTATTCAATGAGAGAGATTGTCCTTATTAACTTCAATTTGTGTGCTTCTGCCGCTGTGATGTGTCCTTATTTGAAGATAATCGATTATGTACCATCTTTGCCTTGTACAAGTGCAATGCCAGACTTGTACGGCATCACGTCCAAGCGAGGACGATCGATTCCAAGAGATAAAATATGTGAATAAATGACTCTATGAATCGGGGCGTGACATTGAGGGTCGAAGGACTGTCAACTTTATCTACGGCTATATAGTTTATGCCTCGCCAGTCGAATGGCTACAGGGACTATGTCCTGATCACCATGTCGTACCGTAGATTAATACAAATGGAGCTAGAGTTGGAGCCAAAATATAGAATATAAAATACAAAATACAGAATCCAGAATACAAATGGAGCTGGTGCTGGAGATAAAATCCAGAGATTGACACAGTACTAATTCATATATGTAGTCCAATACAAATAGTCTAATACAAATACAACCCAATACAGATAAGTACTAATAGCTAATGACAACCATGTAGATCACGCAAACGCTCAGTGATACGATCACGTAACCACTTCGAATAAGTGGGATCAACGACGGCAGGAGCGATGCAGTCCATTGCATGCAGGTGCTGGATGAATAGAACTCCCGGTCTCACTAGCTACCGGTGCCACTTCCTCCTTAACAGTAGGAGGAGCCACCTCAGCATTCAGTGTTTCCCTCAAACGATATGTCGCTGCTCGGGTCATGGGTGCCATCTGGTAAGATCGATATTCGCAAATAATATAATTGTAACATAAGCAAGCTAACTAAAGGAACCATCATCTCGTTTGAGTACATTTTCGAAATTAGATAAAATACAGAAAATTCAATTTTTTGCCAAGTGTGAGAACGGATGGTTCAGAACACAACCAAAAATTTATTCTAACATACATTAGTGTGAATCATCTATGTTCTGTACATATGGTGTAGTATATGTTCTTATCGAATATAGTATCAGAAGGATATAACAGAATCAAGATGAACCCACATAATGTAATACTAAGACATCATCTACTACTAAAAGATATAGTGATAGGTTGTCGTATCATCATTGCCGAGGGATGAGGGTCGAAGGACAGTCAACTTTATCTACGACTACATAGTTTTTGCCTCGCCAGTCGAATGGCTGCAGGGACTATATGTCCTGATCACCATGTTACCAATTAACCAACCAACAAAACTACTTGTTACAAATATCGGCACTATCGGTGCTTTCGAATCGGAGTATCACATTTTTCGGTGTGGGAAACAAATAATTATTACTAAATTATCAGATTTTTCGGCACTATCAGTGTCCTGACCAAGCCCCCCTCCCCCCCCGCACCCCTCCCCCACCAGCCCCCCCTCCCCCACCAACCCACCTCCCCTCCCCCGCACCCTCCCCCACCAACCATCCCTAACCCTAACCCGAACCCTAACCCTAACCCTCCCCTCCCCATAGCCCAACCCCCTCCTCACCCCACCCCTAACCCGAACCTTAGCCCTCCCCTCCCCTCTGCTCCCCTCCTCCAGCCGCCCCCAACCCCCCTCGCTCCCTCCCATCCGCCCCCACCCGCCTGCTCCCCTCCCCCAGCCGCCTCCACCCCTCCGCTCTCCTCCCCCAGCCGCCCTCACCCCCCCTGCTCCCCTCCCCCAGCCGCCCTCCCACTCCCGCCCCTTCCCCCCCCACACACCCACCCCTAACCCGAACCCTAACCCTAGCTCCCCTCCCCCAGCCGCCCTCACCACCCCGCCCCTCCTCCCCCATACACCCACCCCTAACCCGAACCCTAACCCTAGCTCCCCTCCCCCCAGCCCCCTCCTAACCCCCAGCCGCCCTCACCCCCTGTCCTACCCCCCCCAGCCACCCCGGACTCACCCCCCCACTAACCCCCCCCGCCCCACCCCCCAGCCACCCCCCACTCACCCCCCAACCACCCGCATAGCCCCTGCCCCTCCCCCCGAGCCACCCGCACCCCCCCAACCAACAACAACCAAAATAGAGAGAGAGAGAGAGAGGGATGGGGAGAGTCACGTACCCGAGAGGGAGGAGAGTCGCCGGAGAGAGTGAGAGTCGCCGGAGAGAGTGAGAGCGCCGGAGGGGGGGAGGAGAGAGAGTGAGTGGGGAGAAATGAATCGGTGGGGGGAATATAATTAGAATTTAGCGACGTTCATACTAACGTCGCTAAATTAGTCGCTATTAGCGACGTCATAGCGACGTTACGCGACGACTAGCTCATGTAACTATTATGCGTCGTTATCACGTCGCTAGTAGCGACTGTTAGCGACGTTTCAATTATACGTCGCTAATGTCCACAATTTAGCGACGTTTAACGAACGTCGCTAAATTTACGTCGTCAATTGAGCAGATTTTAGTAGTGAAATACCTCTCCTTCAAGATATATCTTCTTCCCAATGTTCTACAACCCGAAAATATCATTCTCTCTACATCCAATCTCCACTTCCTATCAATCCAGATAACTAGGAGTACATAAGTAGGGTTTGAGGAGAAGAGAGTGCTTTCATGGAGAAGAGGGTTTTTTTTGTCTATTCCTTTTTTTATTGAAATAGGGTAAAGCTTTTAACATTAACCATAACTTTAGGTTACTTAAACGCAGATAGAACCTACCAGTGGCCAGGGGCAGAGGCACACTTAGCTTGCACTGGGCTGTAGCCTAGTGCAAGTCCAAGAAGAAGCAAAAAAAAAAAATTAAAATGAAAAGAGCTTGTATCCAGGCTGTCAGCCCAATTCTCAACTCCACTCCCGACCTCTTTGGCTCTTTCAGTCCTCTTTGAAATGTTTGTCATGATAGCAAGTGCCATAATAATGAGATCGATACTTACATTACTGGTTGTTATAAAATTGTAAAATTTGGCATCCCATAAATAGCTAGACACTAGGTAGAGGCGTTCTTAAAAATTTGTGTAACAAATTTTCTCCTTTCCAAAATAACTTTTTTGATGTAGTGTTCATCTGATTTATACGTAAAGATGTGTGTTGATAATGAATGGACCAAAATGTTAAAAGATTATCAATTAGTTTAGGAAGCTGTTTTTAAGTGTAGCACCCTTAAGTTTATTATCTATGACAGCTTTTTAATCATTGAATTTACAAAAAAAAATTATGCCAAATTTTTGGCATAAATTTTTAGAGCCTTATAGTAACTATTAGTCTATTAGCTAGCCCACTCTACTCCAAATTTCTGGCTCCGCCTCTGCCGGTGGCCATCTATCAACATAATTTGAGGGGTCACCTTCCAAATAATATAATTTTTTTTTTTTTTGGGTGGGGGGGTGTGTGTGTGGGGGGGGGGGGGGGGGGGGGGGGGGGGGGGAGGTGGGGAGTGGCTTATGTCGACATAGCTTTGATTTTGGGGGGGCTTAATTCTAAAAAAACCCAAAAATATCCTTCTTTTTTTTTTAAACAACATATCATTAATGTTTAAGAAATAATATCCTTCTTTGTTGTGTCGTTTTCCTACAAAAGGATCATTAGGAACTCAGAACAGGTATCTTTTTTAGGTGAAGAAAAAATTATCGCACAATGTTGCGAAGAAAAATTAAAATGTCAAAACCTAATCCTTATTTTTCATGGTATTTGTACTTATGCTATCGATGTATCCCATAGAAGTGCAAACATGTCTTCCAATGACAACGTACCAGTGCAGTTAAAGTTGCATATACTGTGAGAGTTATATATAGGCATACCAAAACCATGAGGATATCGGAGAGGAGGAAGGGATGGCTCTATTCTCGATCCTTGTATCCTTCTGCATGTTGGGGTTCTATATTTTCCACGTTCTATGGTTGCGACCGGAGAAAACCAGGAAGCAGCTGAATAGACAAGGAATTAGAGGCCCCGAACCGTCTTTCTTCTTTGGGAATGTGTTGGACATGAAGAGAATCAATTCAATCAAGAATGTCGATACGAAAGAAGAACCCGTATCTAATGAGTTTAAGCTCTATCCTTGCTTCGACCTATGGAGAAAAAAATATGGTACACAAGTATATATCCCGTCGTAGTTTCTTTATGAAAATTTTCGTCAATACTTATTTAGAACATGAAAAATTATGGTGTACAAGTATCGTTTAATTTGCTTCCAACTCTATATTCAGAAAAATCTAGAAAATCAGGCTCTACAAAGTTGAATATATATATTTGTAGCCATTGAAATGGGTACTAAAGTAAGGAGTCCTTCTGCAGGCACTATATTCATGTACTCAACTGGAAACAGTATAACAGTGTATGTCACTGATCCTAATCTGGCGAAGGAGGTCTCGTTATGCACATCTCTGGACATAGGGAAGGCAAGTGCCATGAAAGGTCGCCGTGCTCTATTTGGAGACAGCATCATCACAGCAAATGGGCGCAAATGGGTACATGATAGGAAGATCATAGCCCCAGAGTTCTTCTGCAGGCACTATATTCAAAATCAAAACAAACTGTCAACTCTTTGCATCATCTCAAGATGGGGAACACAAAACTCCTCAAATTTGTGGTTTCCAATAAAGGTCAAGATTTTCTAACTTTCAATCTATAAAATGTGAGATTCAGAAGGAAATTTTTCTGGGTAGAAGTGTCACATTTGAGAAATGAAAATCATCAAGGAATCATAAGATTTTATTAACCCATCCATGCTCATATGTATCGTAAATCTAATAAACTGAAACTGCTCAATGCATCTGACTATTGCAACTATTTGTGCATGGAAAGCTACAATTTAAAATCCAAACACCATTAATCCATTGCCTGGCATTTGAAATATCATGAATAATGACTTCAGGGAACACATAACCAAAGGTGGGCAACCTAATGGGGTCTTTGGTAACATTGAGGCCTCGTTTGGTTCGCGGAAAGAAAAGGAAATTAGTTCTTTGCTCATTTGGGAAATTACAATTCTCATTAATTTTTCTTTCTGCTGTTTGGAAAGACCCGGAAAATTGGAAGGGAAAGTGAATAATTGGGTGTGGAAAAGTAAATCCATGGGGGGAATCATTTTTCCTTCTATTTTCCTTTTCCCTGGGAATCAATTTTCTTTCCTACTCATTTCATTTGGCATCCAAACACAGGAAAGGAAAGGAATGACTTTCCTTTTCCAAGGCCTTGATTCCGCTAAACAAACGTGGCCCGAGGGACACTAAAACTGGCTCTGATTCTTGAAAAAGAAGACGGCGCCTAAGCAATTTAAAATGGCAACAGGGAATGGTGCACTTGATTGTGGAGGCAACTCTTCCTGTGCTACAATCATGGGAGTCCATAGTAGAGGCAGAAGGTGGAAATGCAGAAATTACAGTTGATGAAGACATGAAGAACCTGTCTGCAGACATTATATCAAGAGCTTGCTTCGGGAGCAATTACTTGAAAGGAAAAGAGATATTTACAAAGATTAGAGCTCTTCAAGCTGCCTTGTCAGAACAATTAAGCTTATCGACCATTCCTGGGTTCAGGTTATTCTTTGTAACCAATACTTGATTATTATCCAACGATATAATCGTACAAATTTTCGTTATCACATTTGCAGATATATTCCGAACAAGAGCAATAGAGAGGTATGGAAGTTGGAGAAGGAGATTCATACGTTGATATTGAAGGTTGTCCATGACCGCAAGAACCAGGATAGAGCGAATGGAGACCTGCTGCAGACCATCCTTGAGAGGAGTGGCAGTGTCGGCTCGGGTTCATTGGACCGTTTCATAGTGGACAACTGCAAGGCCATCTACTTTGCAGGACACGAGACCACGGCGACCACTGCCAAGTGGGTATTAGTTCTTCTAGCTCTGCATCTAGAGTGGCAGGAGCGTGCTCGTGCCGAAGTGATTGAGATTTTTGCAGGAGAGATGCCAAGCTTTGACAAGCTGCACCAAATGAGAACAGTACATTCTCTAGCCTTTTGAGTCTGCTTCTTCTAAACCAAAATCAGTTTTAATCCAAAAGTCATGTACAACACAAACACTAACACAGACACAGACACAGACACAGACACAAAGCAACAGACACGAGCACACACAGTTTTAATGAAGTAGTCTGTTTATGTGCAGTTGACCATGGTGATTCAAGAGACAATGCGCTTGTATGCCGTCACTCCTTTTATTCTAAGGGAGGCCTTGCGAGAAATAAAGCTTGGGAGCTTCCTATTTCCGAAAGGGACCAACATCTCCATACCAATGGCTGTACTGCAACAGGACACCGCAATTTGGGGCGGAGACGCGAAGATATTCAAGCCTGAGAGGTTCGCCAATGGTCCGTCGGGAGCATGCAAGTTCCCTCATCTATACATGCCGTTCGGGTTTGGACCTCGGGTTTGCTTGGGTCAGAACTTTGCTATGGTGGAGCTAAAGGTCATCTTGTCTCTCATCCTAACCAAATTTTCCTTCACCATTTCCCCCAACTATAGGCATTCCGTAGCCCATAGGCTGGTTTTGGATGCCAAGTATGGGGCAAATCTCATTGTTCGGAAGCTCTAAATCGCAATGTTGTGCTTGTAATATTCAAGGTTTTTCCTGATAGTTCATATTCATCAGCCTAATAAATTCATAGTTTGCAGTATCGGCCGATACCGATCCGATACGGCCGATATCGAAACAGTTTGGCATGTCCTGATCCGATACCGACCAATACCTGATACTGACATTGGAAACTTTTTCCCGATCAATTCGGCAAAGAACATTGAATGAAAAAGATCAATCAACAAGGGTGTAAAATTATAGTAAGGTTGTAAAAACATGAAAAAGAATAAAACGTATCAATCGTTATAAACAAATTTGCAAGGATGACTACTATTTCATGCAATTTCAACAACACTAAAAATACTTTAATTATGTCAAAATAAATAAAATATAGTTTCTAAAATGTTATTAATTTAGTAATAACTATTTGTTGTTCGATACCAAAAAATCCGATACTATGATCTGAAATCGTCGATACTGTCGATACCGCCGTGTCCGATACTGATTTCGATACCGATACTGCGAACCTTGCTAATAATTAGAAAATATGGATTATGAGGTTATGTTGTCCATCTCAACAAATGTAGACAATATACTTTTATGGTTTAATTTTGGAGTAATTAGTGTCTCAACTAGGTTTTTTTAAGCTTATGCTGGAGTATTCAACTCATCAGAAAAACAATTTTTAATTGGTCAATCAGATCATTAGAGATTTCATATATATTAGGATCAAGTCAAAAAAAGGATCAAGGCATACAAGGAGGTAAACCTAGCCAACATGAGCACGAATACGTACAAGGACACCATTTTTTTCGTGTCCATGCAAAATAGAAACCAACTCTGGCTATGAAAACTACTAGTACAAGATACGAATTCTGAACTAGTTATTGTGAGCATTGCTCAAAGCCAATAACAAGATCCCTAGAAGCATCCTCACAGGAAATCCTTCCCACACTAACATTCCAAATTCTGCAACTCTTTTCTGCAGTCATGTATCAATGCAAGAGTGTCTTCTGTGTTAATAGTCTTCAACTCTAGTTTATTGGTCTCAACAGTCACCAATATTCCTGATAAAATAAACATTGATAGGGAAAAGGACTGGTTTTTTCTATTGTGACAATTAAATCTAATTCAAGTTGATTAAGAGGATAGACCAAGGAGTTGGAAAGCTTATAAGAGGGATGGAAGTTGTCGTCTCGCTACTTGCGGTGGGTTTGTGTATCATCCTGGTTTCTTATCTTCGCCTGATCCTATGGCTGAGACCCGAAAGTATTCGGAGAGCTTTCAAGAATAAAGGCATTACGGGGCCTCGTCCCTTGTTTCTGCTGGAAAAAATTTGTTGGAGTGGGTGGGGTTCCCAACCTATGTGGAGAAGATCCCGGAGTGCGACGAGCGCCGTTCGATGTCGAAGAAGCTCGGGAAGTAGACAACGAGGAGTTGTTGCTGCTGCTGCTAACAAAGGGGGTTTCTGGACTGGAGCCACCGAGTTCGGGACGAACTCGGTCCCAGGCCGAGTTCTGGCCGAACTCGGTCTGGCTGTTCCAGAACGTTGCTGGTCAGTGCTAGTTGCCCGACACAGAGTTCTGGCCGAACTCTGTGTCGTCGGGGCTGAGCGAAAATCTGGGGTAATTTTTCACCATTGGATCTAATCAAACGGTCCAGATTTGTTGCGGGATTAGGGAGTTAAGTTGGGATTTCCAAACCCTAATCATTGTAACACAATTGTAGACAACAAAAAGAAAAGAGAGAGGAAGGAGGCAAGAGTGCCATTGCAACTTTGGGAGAGAAGACGGAGGATTGAAGGTCTTTTTCGGAAGAGAATCGGATTCGGGTACTCGTCGTTCTTGTTCTTCGTAGCCTTGTAATCATTGTTCTTGCTTCAAAGTGTTGTGGGGATCCGATTTGGATCGGGAGAAGTTTGTAGAGGGTGTAATTTTTCTATTTCATTAGTGGAGGCTTCTCAGGGTTGGACTCCGATCGTCCCGTGGTTTTTTTCCACAAAGGTTTTCCACGTCAAAAATTCTCTGTGTCTGCGTGGTTTGTTTTTGGTGTTTTTGGTTCGTGCGTTGTTTGCTCGGTTCTCTCGCAGGTACTCTCTAGTTTAGGAAAAGGTTTCCGTATTTCTTTTCCAACAAAGTCGTATCAGAGCCAGGTTCTGGAATTCAGAAGGGTGTCAGGAGTTGACATAAACTAGAGAGGAGAGATGGACGCGAAGCCGGTGCGCATGGTGAACCTGAACTGCACCAACTATCACTATTAGCGGAGCAAGATGAAAGATTTGCTGTTTGTCAAGAAGCTGCATCTGCCAGTATTTGCATCCGAGAAGCCCAGTGATAAATCCGAGGAGGACTGAAAATTCGAGCATATACAGGTGTGTGGATATATCAGGCAGTTCGTTGACGAGAACGTGTACAACCACGTTGCCAATATTGAGCACGCGAAGACGTTATGGGATAAGCTGGAGTCTTTGTACGCGAAGAAGACCGAGGTAAACAAGTTGTTCCTGATCCGGACGATGATGGGTCTGCGGTACAAAGATGGGACGTCTATTACAGATCACTTGAGTGATTTCCAGGACGTGGTCGACCAGCTGTCTTCAATGGGAGTCAAGTTCGACGAAGAAGTTCAGGGACTATGGCTGCTGTGTACATTGCCAGACTCGTGGGAGACCGTACGAGTATCTATGATCGCTTCTGCTCCAGAGGACGTGGTCAGTCTGGAGTTTGCCAAGAGCGGGGTGCTGAATGAAGAGATGCGGAGACGTTCTCAGGGCACTTTATCCACATCCCAGCACTCAGAGGCATTGGTTTCAGAGAGCCGCGGAAGGGGAAAAAGCAGGGGTCCAGGTGGTGGCAGAGACAAAAGCAGGAGAAAGTCCAAAGGTCGGTACGAGGACTAAGAGTGTTACCACTGTGGCAAGAAGGGCCACATCAAGCAGAACTGTTTTGCTTGGAAGAGAGAGAAGAAGGGCGACAAGGGGAAGCAAGAAGAGAACACTACATCGGCGGCATCGATGCATGGAGGCGATGTGATCGTCGTAGGTGATGAGGTTATTACAAACCTCGTCTGCGATGACAATTCTTGGCTGGTGGACTCAGGGGCTTCAGCGCATGTATCTCACAATAGGACACTATTTGCCACTTACACAATAGGCGACTGTGAAGTGTTGAAGATGGGCAATGGAGATGTGTCGAAGGCGGTTGCCGTTGGAGATGTGCATTTGAGAACGAAGACGGGTGCGGTTCTTGTTCTCAAAGATGTTCGTCATATCCCTGATATCCGTTTCAACCAGGTGTCGGTTGGAAGGATGGATGACGAGGGATTCTTCAGTCTCTTCGGGAACAGTCATTGGAAGCTTTCCAGAGGTTCGATGGTGATTGCCAGAGGAAGCAAGAAGTCCGGTCTCTACTATATGGAGGGGAGCGCACAGGGGGCACAGGAGGTGAACGCAGTCACTGATGCGTCTACCGAGTTGTGGCACAGGCGGCTCGGCCATATCAGCGAGAAGGGGATGAGCTACTTGGTGAACAGAAAAGTGATTCCAGGGCTCAAGTCTACAAAGTTGGAGAAGTACATGCACTGTTTAGCGGGGAAGCAAAATAGGGTGTCTTTCCAAAGTCATCCAAGTTCAAGGAAGCCGGCGTTGCTCGAGTTGATTCACTCGGATGTCTGCGGTCCTATGAAGGTAAAATCTATTGGTGGTGCTTCTTACTTTGTAACTTTTATTGATGACTGTTCTAGGAAGGTTTGGGTCTATGCCTTAAAGACCAAGGATCAGGTGCTGTCTACTTTCAAAGAGTTTCAGGCCTCTGTTGAAAGAGAGACGGACAAGAAGTTATTGTGTGTTCAGTCCGACAATGACGACGAATACATCGGTCCCTTTGATGCTTATTGTAGAGAGCAGAGGATACGATACCAGAAGACTCCACCAAAGATACCTCAGCTCAATGGTGTAGCAGAGCGCATGAACAGGACACTGATGGAGAGGGTGTGGTATTTGTTATCAGAAGCAAACTTGCCGGACAGTTATTGGGTGAGGCTCTTCTCACAGCTGCTTATGTTATTAATTTATCTCCTAGTGCTCCTTTGCAGGATGATGTGCTTGACAAAGTATGGTACGACAAAGAGCCGTCATACAATCACCTGCGAGTGTTTGGCTGTAAGGCCTTCGTACATGTACCGAAGGCCGAAAGGACCAAACTTGAGCCGAAGACGAGGCAATGCGTCTTTGTCGGCTACGGTCGGGATGAGTTTGGCTATAGACTCTACGGCCCGGTGGAAAGAAAGCTCTACAGAAGCAGCAATGTGGTATTCGTCGAGGATCAGACCATGACCAACACCCAGGATTCCGAGACGCCTTCTGAGGCTGAGGAATTGCCTGAGTTAGAGTCATTTCGCTTCGAGCAGTTTCCAGAAGACATCGCAGAGGATCCCATTATGGGGGAGCCAGTACATGGAGTTGCTCCCAACCTTGATCATCAGCCTGCTGATGGTGGTCAGGGTGTCCCTCAGGAGGATGAGTATGCCGGGGAGGCAGTTTCTGAAGGGGAGGAGGCTGTTGGTATACAGCCAGCACCAGTGGCTCCATTGAAAAGGAGCGACAGAGAGCGTCGACCATCTACGAGATACTCACCGGGTGAGTATGTGCTGTTGACTGACGGAGGAGAGCCCGAAAGTTTTATAGAGGCTATGGAAGACGAACACAGGAAGGAGTGGATGGAGGCTATGCAGGAGGAGATGAGTTCCTTATACGCCAATTCGACTTATGAGCTGGTACGGTTGCCAAAGGACAAGAAGGCTTTGAAGAATCGATAGGTGTTTAGAGTGAAGCAGACGGATGATGCTACTCGCCCTCGATACAAAGCGAGGCTGGTAGTCAAAGGCTACGGTCAGCGAAAAGGCGTGGATTATGATGAGATCTTTTTGCCTTTCGTCAAGCATTCGTCTATTCGGGTGGTGCTAGCATTAGCAGCCAGTCTCGACTTGGAGGTCGAGCAGATGGACGTGAAGACGGCATTCCTCCACGATGATCTTGAGGAGGAGTTATACATGGAGCAGCCAGAGGGATTCTGTGAGAAGGGCAGGTCACATTTGGTCTGCCGGTTGAGAAAGAGCTTGTATGGTCTGAAGCAGGCTCCGAGGCAGTGGTACAGGAAGTTTGAGTCGTTTATGGGGGAGCATGGCTATGCTCGGACGACGTCGGATCACTCTGTATTTGTGAGGTATTTTACCGATGATAATTTTATTATTTTATTGCTCTATGTAGATGATATGCTATTAGTGGGTCGGAATGCCCCTAGGATAGCGGAGTTGAAGCGCCAACTGGGCGCGGCCTTCTCTATAAAGAATTTGGGCGCAACGAAGACTATTCTTGGGATGGAGATCAGCCGAGAGAGAGAGTCCAAGCTGCTACATTTGTCCCAAAAGAAGTACATTCATCGGGTACTTCAGCATTTCGGTATGGACGGGTCAAAGAAAGTGAGTTGCCCCCTTGCGGCTCATTTTAAGTTCACTGAGGAGCAGTGTCCATCTACCGAGGACGAAAAGGAAGATATGGAGTGGGTTCCATATGCTTCAGCTGTGGGGAGCCTTATGTATGCTATAGTGTGTACGAGGCCAAACATCGCTCATGCAGTTGGCACTGTTAGCAGGTATCTTTTAAATCCTGGAAGGGTACATTGGAGTACGGTCAAGTGGATTCTACGATATCTTCAGGGCACTGTTGATTGGAGGCTTTCTTTTAGTGGTGACGAGCCGAAGCTGGTTTGGTATACCGACGCTGATATGGCTGGAGATGTAGACACGAGGCGATCGACTTCGGGCTATGTGATGATGTTTGTCGGAGGAGCGGTATCGTGGCAGTGTGGTTACAGAAGTGTGTTGCCTTGTCGACGACGGAGGCTGAATAAATTATGGCGACGGAGGCTTGCAAGGAGCTGCTGTGGATGAAGAAGCTGCTGCAGGAAATGGGACTGAAGCAAGAGCAGTATACTTTGCTTTACGACAGTCAGAGTACTATTCACCTTGTAAAGAATCAGACGTTTCATAGCCGGTCCAAACATATCGAGACTCGGTATCATTGGATACGGGATGTGGTTGAGAAGAAGGACACGGCGCTTGAGAAGGTTCATACTGGTAACAATGGAGCGAACATGCTCACGAAGGTTCTACCAAGGGAGAAGTTTGAGTACTGCAGGCAGATCATCGGGATGGCGACATCCTCCCCATAGTTGTGAAGGGGAGATTTCTTGGAGTGGGTGGGGTTCCCAACCTATGTGGAGAAGATCCCGGAGTGCGACGAGCACCGTTCGATGTCGAAGAAGCTCGGGAAGTAGACAACGAGGAGTTGCTGCTGCTGCTGCTAACAAAGGGGGTTTCTGGACTGGAGCCACCGAGTTCGGACCGAACTCGGTCCCAGGCCGAGTTCTGGCCGAACTCGGTCTGGCTATTCCAGAACGTTGCTGGTCAGTGCTGGTTGCCCGACACAGAGTTCTGGCCGAACTCTGTGTCGTCGGGGTTAAGCGGAAATCTGGGGTAATTTTTCACCATTAGATCTAATCAAACGGTCCAGGTTTATTGCGGGATTAGGGAGTTAAGTTGGGATTTCTAAACCCTAATCATTGTAACACAATTGTAGACAACAAAAAGAAAAGAGAGAGGAAGGAGGCAAGAGTGCCATTGCAACTTTGGGAGAGAAGACGGAGGATTGAAGGTCTTTTTCGGTGGAGAATTGGATTCGGGTAATCTCTACTCGTCGTTCTTGTTCTTCGCAGCCTTGTAATCATTGTTCTTGCTTCCAAGTGTTGTGGGGATCCAATTTGGATCGGAAGAAGTTTGTAGAGGGTGTAATTCTTCTATTTCATTAGTGGGGGCTTCTCAGGGTTGGACTCCGATCGTCCCATAGTTTTTTTTCCGCAAGGGTTTTCCACGTCAAAAATTCTCTATGTCTGCGTGGTTTGTTTTTGGTGTTTTTGGTTCGTGCGTTGTTTGCTCGGTTCTCTCGCAGGTACTCTCTAGTTTGGGGAAAGGTTTTCGCGTTTCTTTTCCAACAAAATTTGGGAGATGAAGAGACTCAATGTGGAGGGAAGCAGTGGAGGCAGAGAAGGAAGTCTGGATGACACAAGACACGACTACTCTTCTACATCATGTTTTCGTAGACACGGACCAAGAAATATGGTGAAGTTCTTGAAATAATTTGTTCCTTTTATTCTATTTTCAGTAAAGAGTATCAGCAAACAAAGATCTGTGATCTTGTTACAGGTTGAACGTTGATGTCATTTCCTTGTACGTGAGCGATCTAGAAATAGTGAAGGAAATGTGCCTACACAAATGGAATCTTCAGGATTTTACATGATAATGATAAGGATTTTGATAACATGATGGATTTTTTTTTTTCGATTTCAGTTTTTTTGTTCGCAATCTCTTGATTTCAGTCGTAGAACTCGATACCTAGGGTCTTATACTAGAATAAATGTTGATTTTGGATTTGGATTCCGTTGTCCGATTTCTCGAAATCGTAAAAATTGGATAAGTTTTAAATTCAAGATCTATACACAGTTGCCACGTGGATTATTTAGGCTATAGCCCTCTTTCGAATTTTGATTGGGCAAAAAATGCTCGCGAAACGAGCGTTTCATGATGAGCCAGGATTGACTTTGGTTGCTGTCAAAGCTCAACAGTATGCTGGTGGCATTCCGCAAGGAGTCCATTTTTGTTCATTCACCAAAACTATGGTGTTTGTTCACCCTCCACTAAGAACATGATACATGTCAATTCAGTCAACATAAAATCACTTTGGAAATGGTTTTGCTCACCCACCAAAGTGGTTTTCACTTTTAATTTGACACGTGTCATGTTCTTAGTGGAGGGTGAACAAACGTCGTAGTTTTGGTGAGTGAACAAAAATGGACTCATTCTACAAGTACACTGCTGGCACACAACAGTAAGAATCATGCCCTACTTTGAGGGTTTCGCTCGTGATTTGTGCCTATTTCGACACTACTTCACCCAAACCCTAGGTAAATATTTATTACCTATATTTTCATGAATTGTCATGTGTTTCTCTTCCATTTGGACACATAACTGATACTCACTTATTGTGCACATTTTTTGAGTTGGACACATTGATAACTCTTGTATCTTACCTCGCGTATGATCAGCGTTATAAGCTCTCGAGTAGTATTCTCGTATCGAGCTTAGTTGTTTCTTTAATACAAGACCGAACCGTGACATATGGTCACTATCAAAGCTCGTACATGTGCTCCTTATGCTAAGCTCGTACATGTGCTCCTTGTGCTACACTCGTAGATTTCTAGCTTATGTGGACTAGACTTATATCACGTGTTGGGAATTGGTTGGTTGCATAAAATACTTGAATTATTGGCACTAGATAATTTCTAGTACCAAAACGTAGTACATGGCGGATACCTCGTAATACAACTCAGTACAAAAAGTTTTTTTAGTGTAGTGCGTGTTGTCAGGTCGTTGTATACCCTCCGGTGCTAGCTCGCTTACTACCTTATGCACATCATGTTAGCACGATTCTCCAGTATCCATTGCTCGAGAATCAATGAATGAAACTTGATAGATTTTTTTTTCCAACGCGTGCGGGCTCAGTATAATCGTGTGTCCCACGCACACGATTCTTGGCATGTCGTATGGAACGACTTTTGGAGTGCGGACGTTGTCCGTTGGCCTTGTCATCATCGTCGTGCACACGCACCCCGCGCACTCCAGAGCTCCGCTCGGCAGTACACCGTCTTTCGACGGCAGTTACTCAACACCTTGCTTTGCCCACGACGCCGAAGAGACGCCCTCGACGACTAAGGGTGACCGCCCGTACGACGGCCACTGATTCCTTGTCACCTGCGACTACCGATTTCGCCCAGCCGTCCGTTCTATGCGCACGACGCGCATATTGGCGACGATCGCCGACGCCCTTACGATCGAGCATGCGATCGTGTATGGGGGACGTCTTCTCGTCGCCCTCAGCAGCGCCGTATGACGGACCGCGTGGTCGGCCTGTCGCTTATACCCGTGGGCGAATGGTGCTGATTTTCCGATCCGTCGCACGACGACCGTGCACTGAGTTTGCTACACGGATGCCTCATTTTGCCCCACGCAGGCTCAGTTCGTAGCCCTATATCGTCAGGCCTCCGACGTTGTGGATGCCCCGCATCGCACAGGCTAACTCATCATCGCCCCAAACTTGATAGATTAAATAACTAGTATTCCATAAGGGTGGAACCAGAATTTTTTTTAGAGGAGACTAAATGAAAAAAAAAGCATCTGATAACTCAAAAAATAAATAATCTACAAAACTACAACAACTAACACCTATAGGAATCAAACCCCCTTCTTTTACATAAACACACAGTGGCTCAACCAGTCATGCTAAGGCTGACTTGTGATTATATACTGGTACCTACTAGTATTTATAATTTCTAGTCCGGACTACAGTCCAGGCAAGACCAGCTTATGCCTCCATCTCTGATCCCATCTAATGCATTAGGAGGGGAGAATTCCGAGCTACACGCAACCTTGCTGGCTATGGTGTTCGGGACATGGCAACCCCGATTGGCGTGGGCCCATAATCCTATTATACTATTTTTGAGTGCATGCTTACTTTAGAAGTTATTGTTGATGAGTTTTGACACGATAAGCAAAAGATCCTTGGAGGCAGGGACGGATCCAAGCTTGGCTTCGGGTGGGCTGAAGCCCACCCTAAAAATAAAAATTTACATTTTTTTTTTATATAATTTTTTATTTTTTATTTTTTATATGAATTAATCTACTTCCGGTCCACCCAAATTTTTGGTAGTCCATTCCAACTATAGTTTCTGAATCTGCTCCTGCCTGGAGGTCGAGAGCCTGCATCGCGTGTAACTACAGGAAACTCACTTTGTATTTGTTAGTAATTCAGATTGAGATTACCTTAGCTAGCTAAGTATAACAAACCAAAGTACTGTTTGGTCCTGACTTCTTGCTTGTACGTTTATCTTGCTTGCTCGTGCATTAACTTGTAGTTTTGCTATGTTTCTAGCATGTTATATGCATTATCTTTCGAGCATGGTATAAGGATATAGATTTTCTCAGAAGGTCCACGCCCATGGCCCTTATTTAGTTAAGGGGTCAAGGACCTACTCCACAGTGGTTCACGCATGCACGTGGTAACTATATTCTAACAATGATGTAAGTTAATTTTTATTGATCGGATTAGGACTCGGACTTCAATATGTCTCGTGCATGCACGGGAGTGTTCGGGAGACAGGCGTGGACTGGCACCCTTCAATGATGAATATGGGATGATCTAAAATATCAAACTCTATTTTTGAGTATTGGTATTTTAGTCCCACATCGGATAGGAGAAGAGGTAAAGTCTCACTCCCCTCTATAAATGGAGCCCTTTGGCCTTCTTTGAAAGATGAACCAAGAAGAGAGTTAAAGGAGTTCGTAAAGTTCAGAAAGCCCGTTCAAGTCTCAAATATTGACTGACGAGCGTTCAGAAGTTCTCTAGAACTTGCTAGTTCCTGGAAACGAATCGTATAAAGGCGAATCTTGCTTTGAGTAACGGTGATCTGATCACCCCAGCAGCGCTGCCTCTCTCTTTCTTCTTTTCTTCTCTTCTTCTCTGCTCTAATCAGAAATTTCTTGCGGGTTTTCGTCGCTGCTGCTGCTAGCAATTCGATTTGTACATTCTTTTTAGAAGCATTACATTCGTTTGCTACGGTAACGAAATTTTTTAGATATTCGTTAAATAGAATCCTTCAAGGATCTTTGTAGTGCATTCTTTTTTAGAAGCATTACATTCGTTTGCTATGGTAACAAATTTTTTTTAGATATTCGTTACATAGAATCCTTCAAGGATCTTTGTAGTACACCTTTTTTGAAGAGTTGCTTTGAAACATTATTTTTACAATCGTTTCATTTCTCAGTTTTCCATCGAAAATTATGCCTCGGGGATAACAATCTCAAAACAAGATTAGAAGATGGAAAACTCTCGTGATTCTCTCATCAATACCAGCTTTAACAAGTTAAAGAAATTCGACGGAGAACATTTCCAAATCTGAAAGAGGAAGGTCACCCTTAAACTTCAACTCGTGGACGTAGACCATGTGTTGATTGACGATGAACCGACGATTCCAGAAGGAGGAACTGCATATGCTATTGCTGCTGCACTCGTCAAGCAGAGCAAATTGAAGAGAGAAAATAGCATCTGTAAATTGCGGATTCTCAATTCTATAGAAGACTCTCTGGAAGAGTCATATTCCAAGAAGGAGCAGGCCAAAGAGATCTGGAATTCTTTGGGTAAGCTATATGAAGATGATGAGAACATGTCCAAAATTTTCATCGTCAAAAAGTACCAGTAGCTCTTCGAAGACGAGATGGCAATGCTACATCAAGTGAAGGAATTCTTGAAGTTGCGTCAGAAGTTGGATGACGAGAAGATGCCCCTTGTCGAAAAGTTTGTCGTTGGAGGGATAGTCTCGAAACTTCCTGCTGGTTGGAGCAACTTCTATGCTAGAATGCATCGAAAGAAGCTGAACATTAGCTTGGAAGATCTTCTACAAAAGATCCACGTTGAGGACAAAATACGATCTCAACAGAAGATGGACTCTCTGTCCAAACAACTGGCTAAGGACAACTTGGTGCAGTCAAGAGAGTTCAAGGAGAAGCAGGTGGATTCTCATCACAAGAAGAAGGACTCGCTAATCTGAAAGTGAAGCGTCCTTCCTTCAAGTAACAGAAGTCCAAGTCCCACGTGACTTGCTTCAACTATGGCAAGAAGGGCCACAACAAGAGTGAATGCAAATCCAAGCCCAAACAAGCTGAGCAAGGTGAGCCTAGCAAGGTTTCCATGGATTCTAATATTGATTCTATGATTGCTCAGGTCACAGCTGTAGGGGTTGACTCTGACTGGTAGATAGACACTGGTACGACCTGCCATGTCTGCTCTGGCAATGAATGGTTCGTCACGTACCAGACAACTTCTAAGAAAGTTATAATGGCGAACCAGGCTCAAGTTGAAGTTCTGGGGATCGGGACTGTGGAGCTAAAACTTACTTTCGGAAACACTCTGACGCTTCAAGGTGTGAAGCATGTTACAGTGATTGCCAAAAACCTGATCTCTTGGAGCCTGCTTAGCAACGGAGCTTGAGAATGGATATCAATGCTGGCCAGATGGTGATGTCCAAAAAGGAAACATACTTTGAAAAGGCTTTTCAAACCGAAGGAATGTTTAAAATTTAGGTTATAAACCAGTCAAATAAAATTAATACAATCGCTCGTTCTGATTATTCTCTTGAGTTGTGGCATAATAGGCTAGGACATGTTCATTACAAAAGAATACATAAAATGTCTAGTCTAGGACTTATCTCCAAATATAGGGTAAGGTAAAGAAGTGTGAAATATGTGCTCAGATGAAGATCACTAGAAAACTATTTCATCGGGTCAATCGAAGCACAGATCTTCTTGAGTTAGTGCACTCAGATATCTGTGACTTCAAGGAATTCTCTATAAAGGCCGGGATGAAGTACTTTATAACCTTCATCGATGACTTCTCAAAGTACACATTCGTCTACTTGCTCAAGTCCGAAGACGAAGCATTCGAGTAGTTCAAGGAGTTCAGAGCCGAAGCTGAATGGCAAATTGGACAACAACTCAAAAGGCTAAGAAGTGATCGAGGCAGAGAGTATCGGTCTCATGAATTCACATTATTCTATAAAGAACATGGAATCATCAATGAGACTACTGCTCCGTATTCTCCTCAATCTTACGGAGTAGCAGAGAGAAAGAACAGAACGTTAACAGAAATGATGAACTCGATGTTGTTAACTGCGGGCCTTTCAAAATGCTACTGGGGAGAAGCTGTATTGATGGCCACTTTTATTCTGAATAGAGTGCCATATGAAACTTCAGATATAACTCCTCATGAACTCTGGTTCAAAGTCAGACCTAACTTGAATGTCATTCGAGTGTGGGGGTGTCTGGCTTATGTCAAGCTCCCAGATCTGAAGATTTAGAAGCTGGGAAGAAGGACTATGAAGACGATCTTCTTGGGGTATGCCGAGAAGAGTGATGCTCGAAGATTTCTTGATATTGAATCAAATCATATCATCGAATCTCGTGATACGGAATACTTTGAAGATAAGTTTACAAGACACAAGAATATTATTCTTACGGACATTCCGAAGAATGATAAAGGTACAAAGGAGACTGAGATATCCAATGAACCGGTAGTCCAAGATAAAGTTGTTGGTGAGGAGACAACAATTGAACCAGAACTCGCTGAGCCATCGACGAAGCGAGCGAGAAGACCAAATAATTTCGGAGATGACTTCATCACCTATCAAGTGGAAGCAGATCTGCTTACATATGATGAGGCGATGAAGACCAGAGATGCTATCTTCTGGAAGAAGGTGATACATAATAAAATTGACTCAATCACTTCCAATAACACTTGGGTGTTGGTTGATTTACCTGAAGGAGCAAAATCCATCAGATGCAAGTGGATCTTCAAGAAGAAGATAAAAGCTGATGGAACCATTGATAAGTTCAAGGCCAGGCTAGTGGCAAAGAGGTTTTCTCAGAAGCAGGAGATCGACTATTTTGACACCTATGCTCCAGTAGCCCGGATGACAACCATCAGATTGTTAATTGCACTTGCAGCAATACACAAGCTGGTGATACATTAGTTGGATATAAAAATGGCATTCCTAAGTGGCGAGATAATCGAAGAGATTTACATGCAACAACCAGAGGGATTTGTCATCAAGGGTCTTGAAGACAAAGTCTGCAAGTTGGTAAAATCCTTGTACGGTCTTAAACAGGCTCCTAAGATGTGGCATGAAAAAATTGACAAGGTTATAAGATCAAATAGCTACATGGTCAGCGAGACGAACAAGTGTGTTTGCACGAAGTTCGCTGATAGAAGAGGTGTAATTGTTTGTCTGTACGTGGACGACATGCTGATCCTAGGTACGGATATGGGCTGTGTCACAGAAACAAAGAAGTTCATCTCGAACAAGTTCAGTATGAAGGACTTGAGGGAAGCTGATGTGATCTTATGGATCATGATCATTCGGACAGACACTGGACTAGCACTGTCACAGTCTCATTATGTTGAGAAAATGATCACTCGTTACGGGTATTAGGATCTTCCAGGGATCGATATGCCGTACAGGTGTGATCTAAAGCTGAAGCCTAATTCAGAGAAAAGAGTCAGGCAGCTGGAGTATGAAAGCATAATCGAGAGTTTTATATATGCTACTACTGCCACAAGGCCTGACATAGCTTTCACCGTGGGAATGCTGAGTCGTTTCACGAGTTACCCAGGCATTGAGCACTGGAAAGCTGTGAAATGGGTTATGAGATATCTCATGAAGACTCAGACATATGCACTGCACTACAACGAAGATCCACCGGTAGTGGAAGGCTTCAGTGATGCCAGCTGGTGCGCAGAAGTGGAGAGCGAGAGGTCCACAGGTGGATACATTTTTACAATGGATGGAGCTGCTATATCGTGGAAATCGATGAAGCAGACTATGCTCTCGTGGTCATCCATAAAATCTGAGTTCTTTGCACTTGATACCGCAGCAGAGGAAGCATAATGGCTTCGAAAGCTCATGTATGATCTTCCAGTGGTTGGGACACAAATACCGACGATACCAATATACTACGACAACCCGGCGACTGCGACGGTGGCATCAAATGACCTCTTCAACAGGAAAAAGAGGACTGTGCGGTTGAAGCACATGACAGTACACGATCTCATCAAGAGGGGTGTTATTGCAGTGATTGATGTTCGGAGTCAGAAAAAGCTAGCGGATCCGTTCACGAAGGGCCTCAAGCGCCAGCTGGTCGATGACACAGCTTATAGAAAAGGCTTGAAGGCATTCTGATATTGTGTTATTACATTCCTACCATAATTTTTATGCTATTTGTTCAAAAAGAAATCTACTAGGCATCTAGCTTTTGGTTCAAGGGAGGACTATTAACTGGAAGAATATCAAGAACGGTGAGTACTTATCCTCTGTGGACTGAAGAGGTTACGGGCCTACAACCACTGTTTCCTACTGTTATTTTCTGCGAAAAACGAATCATGTAGAAAGGTTAGCTTAAACGCCTTAATGAGTTCTCAGGCAGAGTGAATGTGTCACGCCCCAGAACCAGAATACTGGAGAGCGGGGGAATGACTCAGCCAGCTACGTATTACGGATAGATGAATACCGTATAATACGATCAATGCTGTCTAAAAGACGAGGGGGTGTATACTACATGAAAGTCTTACTATGGTCACTTCATATCTATTGTCTCAATCATTCAAATAAGAAACAGAAATAGAGAACATGTGAGATAAAGCAGTAAGGCGTCCCAAATGCTCTGTCAAAATGTTCTTGATATCTGGCTTTACAAAATATAGCCAGATTGATGTAGCAAAAGTATACACAATTGTTATCAGCTGCAGCCTGACTTTAGTTATAATTATGTAAAAAGTAAGTACAAGACAATCCGACTAACATGTCGGTGCCAAACGGCAAGGTATAAAGTAGATAACAAAACGAGCGGAGAAGTAAGAAATCCACTCGAGTCCTCCTGCGATCATCCCTCTAGTGTTGACCATCTTGGAGGTAGAAGTAAGCTGAGTCCTCGGAAACCGGCTCTAAATCTGGCCATGCAAAACCAGAGAGGTTAGACCTCTAATAGCAAGTACCACAAGGAAGCACGACATGAGAACTAAAACCAGTAATGTGAAATATGATAAATAGATCTCTGCTAGCTACTAGGATTCACATAACATCACGACACTTCGAACCAACCTCCCAACCAAACAAGGACAGAAGTTGGCCCGTCATGTCCTGACATTCTGATCATCCTAGTTAAGTAACAGAGTAGGTACAGTGCACAAACAGATCATCTTGAACGGTCAATCAAATCCTACGGCTTGCTATTTTGAGTCCCAAGTTATCCTGGAATTTATGCAATAGAGATTCCTCAGTTCTTACTATGTGCGAGCAAGGCTAGTCTATCCAGTCAATCAATTGCGCCAATCATGTAATTAGACGAGTTCCAGTGGGACGCCCGCCGTTAATATAGCATGTACAATAATATAAGCAGATACTGTTCCCTGCCCGTGTGACAGATTTACAGTATCTGTGGGAACCAGCCGGCCCGTCGGGCACTTAATAGTCCCAAGGGGGCTGCCATGTAAGAACTCGAGAATCCATTCTCTCCATGCCATCATTATTTTATTTAACTTAATAGTCTCTACGTTGAGTGAAGTACCATGTCGTGGATCATGGTCATTCAGAATGAGTACTTTCGTACGGGGTACAATATGCGCCACTCTACAACGATACCCGTGCGGCTAGGTTGTAGGTTTTACATAGCGTGATGCAACAATCAAATCTAACCACGGAGTAATCATGCCTTGATCATAAAGTACACATGTTGTTTTTGTAAGATAGATAAATAACTAAATAAATAAATAATTTGAAGCCTGCATGTACCTGTATGCCAATATTCGGGATTGGCTAATCGAGTACAATAGTTCATTACATGAACGTGTCTCATTCATTTCATTCAATAAGACGACTAGCCAGTCTCTTAGTTCCAACTAGGAACGCATGATCAATTTTAGTCAAGATAACCATTATCATCAATGGTGACAAGGCATGAAAGTCAACTAGTATTCAGTGGGGTCGAGTCTACAACTCTCAGGGTTTAATTCCAGTCAATCGAGGTATCTATAACTCAATTCACGACACATGGTACATCTCACGTAACAATCTATATTTAACAGAAATATTAACATGTCATGATTATATCAAGTTTATGCAAAAAGGCGTAAGGATATAAAATGGACGTTAAATATCTAATAAGATATCAATATGCAGGGCTATAGAAGATCCAGGGTAAGCAGGCCACTCTCATGTCAGCCTACGCTCATGTCAAGCTACGCTCAAGCCAGCGTACGCTCGGGTCATGCTACGCTCAGGTCAAGCTAGCGTATGCAAGTCATACGCTTCCAAAAGACAGCGTATGAACTCCATACGACTCCTTACTACCCAAGCTAGCGTACGCAAGTCATACGCTCCCAAAAGGCATCGTATGGACTCCATACGACTCCTTACTATCCACGTGAGCGTATGCAAGTCATACGCTCCCAAAAGGCAGCGTATGAACTCCATACGACTCCTGACCATCCAAGCCAGCGTACGCAAGTCATACGCTTCCAAAAGGTAGCGTATGAACTCCATACGACTCCTGACCATCCACGTGAGCGTATGCAAGTCATACGCTCCCAAAAGGCAGCGTATGAACTCCATACGACTTCTGACCATCCACGTGAGCGTATGCAAGTCATACGCTTCCAAAAGGCAGCGTATGCAAGACACACGCTTCCTAAAAAGGCAGCGTATGGACTCCATACTGCGCTGCACTAAAGAGCGCGCATAGCTCAGTGACGCAAGCTAAAAAGCTAGCGTACACTGCTCACTGTCTTCTCCAAACAGCAAGAACTCCATGGTTGCACCCCAAAGCTTCAAAAGTCCATAACTTGGTCAAAACAAGTCCAAATCCAACTTTCCAAAGGTCAAAATTGGGTAGAATAAACTTCTCTACAACATGGAGCCATCAAAACTTGAAAACAAAGAAGTTTGATAGATCAAAACCACCAAACTCTGAAAATAACTCATTTTTAGATCTACAAAAATTAAGACTTCGAAATAAAAAATGCCAAGTTCTAAACTCTCTTAGGATCTTGCGAGGAAGATAAATGAACTACAAAAACATGGGTTCTCATGGGAAGCAAGTTGTACTTGCCTACGGTTTGGTAGGTGGAGAGAGTAATGAAGAAGAAGAAGAGGAGTAATGGTGAGAATGTGAGTAATGAGGAGAGAGAATGGAGAGGGTGGCTTTAAATATGGAAGGGGTGGTAGGTGGGAGTTGGGCCGGGTCCAATGGGTCGGGTTGTAGGGGATCCAACCAAGGCCAATCCGAACCCAAAGCCTAGCTAAAGCAGAGAATAAAAGCAGAAAATAAAGTGCAGAAATAAAATTGCAGAAATATAATTGCAGGAAATAAATTAACATGAATTTAAAAAGATCTAAATACGAAACAATACATGATAAATATTAAATAAATATATTTAAGCAGTACATATATAAAAATACGTATTCTGGGAACGGGAAGTGACATCTCTACCCTCCTTAGAAAAATTTCGTCCTCGAAATTTCAAATCCAAGCAGGATAGGAATATCAAGGCCAAACTAGTACAAGCAATTTAAGCAAGCAATCATTTTACAATGTCTATAGCAAGTAACATATCTATATTTAACAATCTACGGTATCAAACAATTCTACCCATAAGGTGATAAGCATGAGGAATCAAGACAATCAAGGTACACAAAAAAAGATATACCTTGTGAGTCAAACAGGTATGGATACCGTGATCGGATATCATCCTCACGTTCCCACGTTGACTCTCCCAAAGAGTGATGACCCCAAGCAACCCGGACAAGGTTAATTGTTCGGTTCTCGAGTATCTTCTCTCTTCGGTCTAAGATGGACACAGGCTGTTCCTCGTAAGACAGGTTGGTACCAACAACCAGTTCTGAATGATCGAGGATATGGCTGGGGTCCGATACATACCTTCGCAATTGAGATACATGAAACACGTCATGCACCTCTCGTAACGAAGGTGGAAGGGACAAACGATAAGCAACATCGCCTACCATATCAAGAATAACAAATGGGCCTACGTATCGCGGACACAACTTCCCGCGAACGCCAAATCTAATTACCCCACGGGTAGGTGAGATCCGCAAGAACACGTGGTCTCCAACAGAAAACTCTAGCGGCCTACGATGCTGGTCCGCCCAATGACGATGCCGATCCTGTGCAACACGAAGTCGCTCTCTAATTCCCTTAATCACTTCAACTGTCTGGACAATCATTTCTGGGCCTAGCATCTTCCTCTCTCCGATATCATCCCATGCTAGTGGCGACCTACACTTCTTACCATATAGTGCTTCGAATGGCGCCATCTGGATACTGGCTTGATAACTGTTGTTGTATGAGAACTCAACTAAGTGCAGGTGGCTTTCCCAAGATCCTCCAAAATCCAGAGTGCAAGCTCGCAACATATCTTCTAAAGTCTGAATTGTCCTTTCTGATTGCCCGTCCGTCTGTGGATGGTAAGCCGTGCTAAATCTTAACTTGGTACCCAGACTATGATGCAAGCTCTTCCAGAAATGCGATGTGAAATGGGTATCTCGGTCTGACACAATACTGACAGGGACTCCATGCTGCCTGACTATCTGTTGTATATACAACTCTGTCAACTTTTCTGTAGATTGCCCTACTCTGAAAGGAAGAAAGTGTGCTACCTTTGTAAGCCGATCTACTATCACCCAAATAGCATCTTTACCACTTGGTGATCTCGGTAAACCGGTCACAAAGTCTATTATAATATGCTCCCATTTCCATTCCGGAATGGGAAGCGGTTGCAATAACCCAGCTGGCCTCTGCTGTTTTGCCTTCACTTGCTGATATACCAAGCAACGGAAAACAAATCTAGCTATCTCTCTCTTCATTCCGTTCCACCAGAAGTGCTGCTTGATATCTTGGTACATCTTGGTCCCTCCAGGATGTATAGAATACTGGAAACTGTGAGCTTCTGCCATAACCTCCTGTCTGATATCTCTACTAGGTACACATAGACGTGATCCAAACCGAAGTGTACCATCTTTATGAATTCTCATCTCCTTTCTGATTCCTGACTCACATTCTGCCATAAGCTTCTGAATCCTTGGGTCCTGTGCCTGAGCTGCCTTGATCCTATCTACCAAGTCAGATTAGACTTGTAGACTTGCCAGAACTCCTACATTGTTAGAAAGTATAACTTCTATGCCCATCTCCTCAAGGTCTTCTAAGATATGCTTCTGCGTTGTCAACATAAATGCGCCGTCTCTTCTGCTGAGAGCGTCTGCTACCACATTAGCTTTGTCTGGATGATACTGAAGCTCCACGTCATAATCCTTGATCAGCTCTAACCATCTTCTCTGCCTCATGTTCAGCTCCTTCTGAGTAAAGATGTACTTTAGACTTTTATGATCTGTGTACATCTCCACTCGGTCACCATATAAGTAATGCCTCCAAAGCTTCAAAGCAAACACTACTGCTGCTAACTCCAAATCATAAGTTGGGTAATTCTTCTCGTGGTCTCGAAGCTGCCTAGATGCATACGCTATCACCTTCCCATGTTGCATAAGGACACATACAAGTCCTTTACCCGACGCATCATAATATACAGTAAAACCTCCGGGTCCAACTGGCAATGTAAGAATGGGTGCTGATATCAACTTCTGCTTCAAATTCTCAAACGATGACTGGCATTCTACCGACCAAACGAATGGCACATCCTTCCGTATCAAGCGGGTCATGGGCGTTGAAAGTCTTGCAAAATCTGACACAAACCTTCGATAATATCCTGCCAATCCTAAGAAACTCCGTACATCAGCTACGGTCTTGGGTACTGGCCAACTCTCTACTGCTTCTACCTTCTTGGGATCCACTGCTACTCCAGCTCCTGATACAATATGACCCAAAAATGAAATATGATCCGTCCAGAACTCACACTTGCTGAGCTTGGCATACAACTGGTTCTCTCTTAGAACCTGTAATACTTTCCTGAGGTGGTCTTCATGCTCCTCTTCACTAGCAGAGTATACAAGAATGTCGTCGAGAAACACCACGACAAACTGATCTAAGTATGGCATAAAGATGCGGTTCATCAAATCTATGAATATTGCTGGAGCATTGGTCAAACCAAACGACATTACTAAGAATTCATAATGCCCATACTTCGACCTGAATGCCGTCTTGGGAATGTCTTCCTTCCGAACCCTCACCTGATGGTACCCTGAACGAAGATCTATCTTGGAGAAGACTCTGGCCCTGCTCAACTGATCAAATAAGTCGTCGATCCTGGGTAGTGGGTACTTGTTCTTTACTGTTGCCGCGTTAAGCTTCCTGTAGTCAATACACAATCTGGATGACCCATCCTTCTTCCCCATAAGTACCACTGGTGCTGCCCATGGCGATATGCTAGCTTGGATAAACTCCTTCTCCTTCAATTCCTCTATGTGCTGATACACCTTGGCCTGCTCCGAATCCGCCATTCTGTAAATCCGATCTGATATTGGTTTAGTTCCAGGTGCCAATTCTATGCTGAACTCAATATCTCTAACCGGTGGTAGACCTGGAAGTTCTTCGGGAAACACGTCTAGAAATTCTTCAACTACCTTTGAAACTTGAACTTCTTCCATTGCTGTTACTACTCCCTGCTCTTGCTGAGTTGCCTCTGACCTGACTAAGGTGAATTTCTTCATGCCTGGAATATCAAAAGATACACTCCCACTACGACAATCTATTATCGCATGACTGTCTTTCAGCCAGTCTATGCCTAAGATAACGTCAAAATTTCCAACAGGAAATTCTATCAACTGGGCGGGTAAGGAATGCCCACAAAGTATAATACTACACGCTAGAATAACTCTACTAACTCCTACGAGCCCATTGCCCGTGAGTATATTCAACTTCCCTGGCAATACCTCGAACTCCATTCCTAGCCGTGTCACAAATTGTGCAGATATAAATGAGTGTGATGCTCCCGAATCAAATAATGCTACTGCGGGATATGAGGCGACGAGAATGTTACCTGCCACAACATCTCCCGATGCTAATGCCTCCTCCAAGGACAGTGTGAATGCCTGCCCTCGACCTCCTTGCTGGTTCCCATGCTGTGGCCTAGCCTGGTGCTGCTGCTGGCCCCTGCCTTGATGATGCTGGGGTGGTCTATGCTGGTGTTGCTGCATCGGCGGTCCCTGCTGCCGAAACATCTGAGCCTGTGGCATTAACGGACGCTGGGCCAATGGTCTCACTGCTACTGCTGGTCCTCGATACTGCCCTGCCCCTGGTGCTGGCAGAGCAGGAAACTGTTGCCCTGGTCCTCCTGACCTCGAATTCATGGGACATGTGGTAACCCGATGATCTGGATTTCCACATATCAAACACAGTCCGTTTAATGCCCGACACACATCTCTAGTATGCCCCATCTTCCCATAATAAGTACAGTCTGCTGGGGGTTGCTGGTTCGTCCTCTGTTGCTGTTGCTGCTGCTGCTGCCTGGGTGGTGGTGCTGGCCTCCGTATCGCCACATCGTGGATACGAATGCCAGTGGATGGTGCTGTTATTCGAGGCGCTGCTCCCCCTCCTCCTTCAATCTGACTGTGAGATCTCTTCTGACCCCAGTCCTTACTGCAAGCCTTTGAATGGTGATCTCATGCCTTCGAGTCGCCGTCAATATCTCATCAAAAGTCTGGTAATTGTGCCCTTCTATCAATTGCAAGAGCTCAAGATGAAACCCTTGCTGGAACCTCATCGCCCTCTGGCGTTCTGTCGCTACCATCTCTGGGGCAAACCTACTCAATCTGCAGAACTCTGCTGCATAAGCATCTACGGTCTTGTCGGTCTGCTTGAGGTTGATAAACTTCTGTTGCAGCTCAAACTGAGCCACAACTCCATAGTACTTCGTCTTGAATCTTGCTGTAAAATCTTTCCAAGCAACGGGACGTCTGATACCTACTTCCTCTGATTCCCACCAATCACGTACGAGATCCTGAAGTAACAACTTCACCTGATCCACATGTTCTTCTGTCGGTACCTTAGCTGCTGTCAGGATAGCCTCAATATCCTTAAGCCATACATCTGCTGAGATGGCATCCTCCATTCCTTCAAAACGGCGGGGATTGTACTTGCAAAACCGGGCTGACGCTCCTGAATCTGTCCTTGCCCCTCTTTCCAATGCCGTCTGTAATCCTTGGTTGAGTAGTACATTCTGCTCTTGCAACTGAGCGTGCATGCGCTGTTGGGCTAACATTTGATGTTGCTGAGTAGCCATCATTCCTCTCATGATCTCCAGAAGGGCTGATGTGTCCACTTGGGTAGGTAGAACTGTTGGTGGTGGTGGAACATCCGGGTACTGCGATCCAGCTGCTGGTTCTACGATCACTTCTTCCTTAGTAGCCTCCTGAGTTAGTACCGGCTCTTGTTGCTGACCAACAGGGTCAGGTTGTCCATGTTGCTCCTGCTATTGTCCAGCTCTGACCGATGCGGACGAAGTACCCCTAAGAGAAGGGACAAGAGAACAATCAAACGACCGGACATGAAGGATCAATAAAGTCAAAGGATACTGGAATGTCAAGCTAGAGTTGAGAGTAACGAATCATGAGATCAAGGGAAAACATGTATGATTGAGACATCCTATTAAACATCCCACAAGTCTAAAATCAGACCTGCATGGGCCACCACTAAAACCTTGTCACGCCCCAGAACCAGAATACTGGAGAGCGGGGGAATGACTCAGCCAGCTACGTATTACGGGTAGATGAATACCGTATAATACGATCAATGCTGTCTAAAAGAAAAGGGGGTGCATACTACATGAAAGTCTTACTATGGTCACTTCATATCTATTGTCTCAATCATTCAAATAAGAAACAGAAATAGAGAACATGTGAGATAAAGCAGTAAGGCGTCCCAAACGCTCTGTCAAAATGTTCTTGATATCTGGCTTTACAAAACATAGCCAGATTGATGTAGCAAAAGTGTACACAATTGTTATCAGCTGCAGCCTGACTTTAGTAACAATTATGTAAAAAGTAAGTACAAGACAATCCGACTAACATGTCGGTGCCAAACGGCAAGGTATAAAGTAGATAACAAAACGAGCGGAGAAGTAAGAAACCCACTCGAGTCCTCCTGCGATCATCCCTCTAGTGTTGACCATCTTGGAGGTAGAAGTAAGCTGAGTCCTCGGGAACCGGCTCTAAATCTGGCCATGCAAAACCAGAGAGGTTAGACCTCTAATAGCAAGTACCACAAGGAAGCACGACATGAGAACTAAAACCAGTAATGTGAAATATGATAAATAGATCTCTGCTAGCTACTAGGATTCACATAACATCACGACACTTCGAACCAACCTCCCAACCAAACAAGGACAGAAGTTGGCCCGTCATGTCCTGACATTCTGATCATCCCAGTTAAGTAACAGAGTAGGTACAGTGCACAAACAGATCATCTTGAACGGTCAATCAAATCCTACGGCTTGCTATTTTAAGTCCCAAGTTATCCTGGAATTTATACAATAGGGATTCCTCAGTTCTTACTATGTACGAGCAAGGCTAGTCTATCCAGTCAATCAATTACGCCAATCATGTAATTAGACGAGTCCCAGTGGGACGCCCGTTGTTAATATAGCATGTACAATAATATAAGCAGATACTGTTTCCTGCCCGTGTGACAGATTTACAGTATCTGTGGGAACCAGCCGGCCCGTCGGGCACTTAATAGTCCCAAGGGGGCTGCCATGTAAGAACTCGAGAATCCATTCTCTCCATGCCATTATTATTTTATTTAACTTAATAGTCTCTACGTTGAGTGAAGTACCATGCCGTGGATCATGGTCATTCAGAATGAGTACTTTCGTACGGGGTACGATATGCGCCACTCCACAACGATACCCGTACGGCTAGGTTGTAGGTTTTACATAGCTTGATGCAACAATCAAATCTAATCACGGAGTAATCATGCCTTGACCATAAAGTACACATGCTATTTTTGTAAGATAGATAAATAACTAAATAAATAAATAATTTGAAGCCTGCATGTGCCTGTATACCAATATTCGGGATTGGCTAATCGAGTACAATAGTTCATTATATGAACGTGTCTCATTCATTTCATTCAATAAGACGACTAGCCAGTCTCTTAGTTCCAACTAGGAACGCATGATCAATTTTAGTCAAGATAACTATTATCATCAATGGTGACAAGACATGAAAGTCAACTAGTATTCAGTGGGGTCGAGTCTACAACTCTCAGGGTTTAATTCCAGTCAATCGGGGTATCTATAACTCAATTCACGACATATGGTACATCTCACGTAACAATCTATATTTAACAGAAATATTAACATGTCATGATTATATCAAGTTTATGCAAAAAGGCGTAAGGATATAAAATGGACGTTAAATATCTAATAAGATATCAATATACAGGGCTATAGAAGATCCAGGGTAAGCAGGCTACTCTCATGTCAGCCTACGCTCATGTCAAGCTACGCTCAAGCCAGCGTATGCTCGGGTCATGCTACGCTCAGGTCAAGCTAGCGTATGCAAGTCATACGCTTCCAAAAGGCAGCGTATGAACTCCATACGACTCCTTACTACCCAAGCTAGCGTATGCAAGTCATACGCTCCCAAAAGGCAGCGTATGGACTCCATACGACTCCTTACTATCCACGTGAGCGTATGCAAGTCATACGCTCCCAAAAGGCAGCATATGAACTCCATACGACTCCTGACCATCCAAGCCAGCGTACGCAAGTCATACGCTTCCAAAAGGCAGCGTATGAACTCCATACGACTCTTGACCATCCACGTGAGCGTATGCAAGTCATACGCTCCCAAAAGGCAGCGTATGAACTCCATACGACTCCTGACCATCCACGTGAGCGTATGCAAGTCATACGCTTCCAAAAGGAAGCGTATGCAAGACACACGCTTCCTAAAAAGACAGCTTATGGACTCCATACTGCGCTGCGCTAAAGAGCGCGCACAGCTCAGTGATGCAAGCTAAAAAGCTAGCGTACACTGCTCACTGTCTTCTCCAAACAGCAAGAACTCCATGGTTGTACCCCAAAGCTTCCAAAGTCCATAACTTGGTCAAAACATGTCCAAATCCAACTTTCTAAAGGTCAAAATTGGGTAGAATAAACTTCTCTACAACATGGAACCATCAAAACTTGAAAACAAAGAAGTTTGATAGATCAAAACCACCAAACTCCGAAAATAACTCATTTCTAGATCTACAAAAATTAAGACTTCGAAATGAAAAATGCCAAGTTCTAAACTCTCTTAGGATCTTGCGAGGAAGATAAATGAACTACAAAAACATGGGTTCTCATGGGAAGCAAGTTGTACTTGCCTACGGTTTGGTAGGTGGAGAGAGTAATGAAGAAGAAGAAGAGGAGTAATGGTGAGAATGCGAGTAATGAGGAGAGAGAATAGAGAGGGTGGCTTTAAATATGGAAGGGGTGGTAGGTGGGAGTTGGGCCGGGTCCAATGGGTCGGGTTGTAGGGGATCCAACCAAGGCCAACCCGAACCCAAAGCCTAGCTAAAGCAGAGAATAAAAGCAGGAAATAAAGTGCAGAAATAAAATTACAGAAATATAATTGCAGGAAATAAATTAACATAAATTTAAAAAGATCTAAATACGAAATAATACATGATAAATATTAAATAAATACATTTAAGCAGTACATGTATAAAAATATGCATTCTGTGAACGGAGAGTGCCAGAATGCCTGGTGTGCTTTACAGGAAGCACTGTAGCGCAGCACTACAAGGAGTGTAACTCCATGCTATAGTGGGGTGACTCCACCATGAGGTTCTCGGTTAGGGGTAATGCCTCGGCTTTGTGAGCCAAGTCACAGCGGAGTAGCACCGCAAATAGGCAGGTAGCCTAATGATGTATGATAAAATTAAAGAGGGGTAGCCAGCACTACAAATGGGAGGTATTTCTCATGTTACAGTAGTACGACACCATGATGAGGTACCATGATAGGGGCAAAGCCTCGGTCTTGCAAGCCATGTCGTTGTCGCGTAATACCGTAAAGGAGCCTAAGACTTCATGCTAGGTGGTATGGCACTACAAAGAGGATGTGACCTCGTGCTACAGTTGTATGACACTATGATGAGGTTCCCAGTTGGGGTAATGCCTCGGCTTTAGGCTATGTCATAGCGGTATAGCACCGCAAGGGAAGCGCAAGGCTTCATGCCATGTCTCTTTGATAAAGAACTCACCTATAGCGTATGGACAAAGATATCGGACCGTCTCTTGAAGGTAAACTTGTAGATGCCCAAAATTATAAAATGAAACCAGGCTGGCACAAGGCTATTAATGTGCAGCCAGAAGCACAGTTGATGTCATTATGTGAGTAGGAAAAATTACAGTTATGGTGCAGAATTCAAGACATAGTCCATTTTTGTATCATGATGTTATTTAACCTATGCGGGAAGATTTAAGTCCTAGCGACATCTCTCCTAATGCATGATAGACAGTCGATGTGGGGAACACTCAACCCATATATTGAGATATGTGGGAAATTATTGGTGTTTTTGCCTTTAGACTAGAAAAGATAGTCCCACATCGGCTACACCAAATGATAAGTATCTCAATATAATGTATTGCTTGTGTTAAGGTATGCACTTGAGGTGTAATGGGGCACAAGTGTGTGCCATGTGAGAGTATTTTCCTAGAAGAAAAAAAGGATTAATTCTAACAATGATGTAAGTTAATTTTTGTTGATCGGACTCGGACTCCAGGATATCTCGTGCATGTACGGGAGTGTTCGGGGGGCACGCGTGGACTGGCACCCTTCTATGTTGAATGTGGGATGATCTAAAATACCAAACTCTATTTTTGAGTATTGGTATTTTAGTCCCACATCGGATAGGAGAAAAGGTGAAGTCTCACTCCACTCTATAAATAGAGCCCTTTGGCCTCCTTTGAAAGATGCACCAAGAAGAGAGTTAAAGGAGTTCGTAAAGTTCAGAAAGCCCGTTCAAGTCTCAAATATTGACTGACGAGCGTTCCAGAAGTTCTTTAGAACTTACTGGTTCCTGAAAGCGGATCGTATAAAGGCGAATCTTACTTTAAGCAATGGTGATCTGATCACCCCAGCAAAGTTGCCTCTCTTTTTCTTCTTTCCTTCTCTTCTTCTCTGATCTAATCAGAAACTCCTTGTGGGTTTTCGTCGCTGCTGCTGCTAGCAATTCGATTTATACCTTCTTTTTAGAAGCATTACATTCGTTTGCTAAGGTAACAAAATCTTTTTAGATATTCGTTACACATAATCCTTCAAGGATCTCTGTAGTGCATTCTTTTTAGAAGCATTACATTCGTTTGCTACGGTAACGAAATCTTTTTAGATATTCGTTATACAGAATCCTTCAATGATCTCTGTAGTGTACCTTCTTTGAAGAGTTGCTTCAAAATATTACTTTTACAATCGTTTCATTTCTCAGTTTTTCATCAAAAATTATGCCTCAAAAATAACAGTTAAATTGTAAATAATTATTTTAATTAAGGATAGAATTGGTAGAATATGTATTTTTTTTACTTTCTTTCATTTTACTTTATTTTCATACCAAAGAAAGGAGAATGCATATCTTCTCTTTTCCATCCTTCCACTTTTCTATCATTTCTACCAAACATAGCCTAAGCCATCTAGGCCTTACTGGTTACTGGTCAGGCTTAAACTGTCAGAAGATTGGTAATACGCAATAGTTAAGGTAATTGTTTGGTTAATGTACTTCCCTTTTATGTATATGAGATTGAATAAATTTGAGGCAGGCAATTTGAACTCTTCTCTTCCATACAGCTCTATTAATGTTAATTGCAATAGCAACATTGCACAATCTTGAAATACATCAAATGGATATGAAGACTGCCTTTCTAAATGGTGATCTAGAAGAAGAAATCTACATCAATCAACTAGAAGGATTCATAGTAGCAGGAAAAGAAAGGAAGGTGTGCAAACTAGTTAAGTCTCTATATGGACTTAAACAAGCACCGAAACAGTGGCACAAAAAGTTTGACAATGTAATGATGTCAAATGGATTCAAGATCAATGAGTGTGACAAATGTGTGTATTCTAAAAAAACACAAACTGGATATGTCAATATATGCCTATATGTAGATGATATGCTAATAATAGGCACTAATAATAACATAATCCAGGACGCAAAGAAGATCTTAATAAAAAATTTTGACATGAAAGATCTGGGAATATTAGATGATATGTTAGGAATTAAGATTTCTAAAACATCAGATGGGCTGTGTAACACTCAGTTTTCTAAATGACGATAATTTTGAAATTTTGTTATTTTAATTATTTATTTATGATATTTAAATCGTAATATAATTTTTGGTGATTTTTAATCATTTTAAAACTATTTAAAAACCATGACTTGTGATTTTGATGTGCTGCTAGTGAAACCCTAGAGATTGTCTGACCTAGAGCCTAACCATGTGATTGGGATATTTATTTATCATTTTTAGCCTAGAGATAATTTGGTCATTTGACTTATTGGAATTATTTGATTAATTATTGGATTGATGATTATTAATTTTGACTTTTACTAGTTGCGACTTAAGAGACTAACCTAGATGTTGACTCTAGCTATGGTGACTTGGTTAGCATGGTGGGACCCTAGTCTAACTTAAGTCAACCCAAGTTTAGTCATTTAGAATCAAGTTTGAAATAGGATAATAAAGACTAGGTTCAATGACTTGTGACTTAGGAATTGATTTCCATGATCATTTAAACTTGGCCCATAGCCTACTATTGTAACCCTAACCCTAATTTTATCCTTTATGACCAGCCACATAGGGATTCCCAACCGTATAAAATCTCTTTTCCACTTGTTCTTGCCTCTTTTGTATCATTCCAACTTCTTGAAAGGAAAGATAATTTCCATCTTTCCTAATTCGTAATAAATCCATTTTTTTTGATCCAAATCTTTTGCAATAGATTCTAATCCTCCTCTATTTGATATTCATGAAGAGTAATTTCAGTTTAAGAGCAATTTAGAGGATTTGGCTAGCAACGAAAATTATTCAATTTGAGGTTTTTCTTGGTCAT